>JAWMCH010000066.1:0-25000 GCA_033675125.1 Athetis lepigone | reverse complement strand
ATACAAAAAATCATCCATTAAACAGAGTGTGTACTCGATTTGTTGGTTTATTACTCTTTTACTGCTGGTTTTTTTTTATGACGTTTGACACAGATGTAGATTGAACTCAAAAGCAAAAACTGTGACTTTATCTGTTTAATCAAACTTAGAGGGCGTGTTCTTTGCGAAGAGTATTTTTTTATTATTATTATTTTTTTAATACGTATGCAGCCACTAAAAAAAGATTTTTAAAATTCGATTCGTTCACGTGTAAATAGAGGATAGAAGTTCAAAATCCATGCGAGTGAAGCCGCAAACAAATGCTAGTATTTGAGTAAAACAGTTGCAAACACCTGTTCTTTAGCTGCAAAGTGAAAGCTACTACCAGTTCAGTTAATCTCAAAGGGCTGACGACAGTCAAGCTAAATTAATTGGATTTCATTCTCCCTTTATGCAGTGTTCAGATTTCGATGATCGAGTTGCACAAGTTCATTCAAAGCTGACTTAGATTTGATAGAATGGTAAATTACTAGTCTCATTTAAACCGTGTCAGTTTCTATAGAAATTATTATGGTAGATGAATGATTTTTAATTTGTGTTCAAGAGACGGAATAGAAAATATTGTGGACTTGTGTGAAATTCATTCAACAAGACTGACGTAGGAAAGACGTACCATTTTTTTAAACGTTTTAAACGTACTTTATTAATGTTATTTACAACTGTACTATTGTACACTCCAGCTGTAAGTATATCAAAAATCCTTAAAATAAATAAATAAAATATTTATGTACATACATAGGTACATAACACTCGAAATTTAGTGAAGAGAAGAAGTATCGTAAAGTTGTATTTGGTTATGTTTAACTTTTCAAACTAACAAGCAAAATCAATGGCTATTTAGTAGAATCAATCAGTAAAGGAAAACAACACAAAAATCATTCAATATACTAAAGTACTCAAATAAAAAATCCAATAAAGCATTCATAACGAAAGCGCTTAGGCGCCCGACGACAAAATACGCGTTCATATTGAGCAAATATGACATAAGGAAAATGACAAATAATAGATTTTTTTTTGCTATTGTACTGATCCAATTGTACCGACATGAATACTACCAGACGGTTATTAGATTTAACGTCGATGTTATATTGATATTTGTGTAACATTGAAAAAACCCTTTGCATATTATATTGTATGATAAATTTTGGTCTGAACTACCTACTCATCATCGGACAAGAAATATATCAACTCCTGCGAAATATAGCTTGTCGTATATTTAAGCTAATAGCTCAAAGAATGTGTAAAAATATCATCTGTATAACTTACATAACTAGTTGATAGAAGTTTCGTAGCAGGAGTTTTGATGAAATTAAACGTTACATAGTCTTTACGATATTTTTATAGATATAAACTTAGTTTTGTTAGTATAAAAAATCGTCTAGCCGTTGCTTAATTTATACTTTTTACTGAACGTTGCTGCTGAATAGCAGATCATAAAGGAAGCCTTAGTTAGGGTCGTAGATGGTTAAAATCACTGTAAAATCGTTGCGAGTACTTTTGAAGTTGATTATAAAACATTGTATAGTCATTTCGTAGCCGATTACAAACTCATACGCCGCGAAAACGTAGCGTAGCAGGTTACTTGGTAAGCCTCTGCGTAGCAGGCCGCAGACGCCGCGTAGCAGATGCATGGGTCAGCAGTAACGCCGCGAAGCCGCGGCGTAGCGTCGTAGATAAAGGACCGTGTGTGAATTTCCCTAGCAGTTAATTACATGACCTCATACGGTACGGACGGTTACGGTAGGCTACTTGCGTGATGGGTATGATCATTCATACCCATCACGCAAGTAGCCTACCGTAGGTATCATTGGTAGTATACGCAAAACCCACTCAGGATAATATTATAAACGTGCGGTTTCTTAAGTAATAATAAGAAAGTAGATGTATATTTATTTGTTCTGCCACACGTTTTTATCCCACACATCATTATTTATATAGGTAGTTTTCTAATTTTTCTATAACAAGCAACGAGGGAGCCAATTATAATAGTTGTGGTTTTATTGACGTAGTATTTGCTTATGTTTATTTTCGTGCATGCTGATTGTGTCAATGTTTGTATTTTCAAAACTTTTTCTATTGTTATGCATGTATTTGTTGTATCTTATTTTTTTATCACCCTAAAGACTTTCAGCAAATGATCCAAATCTGACATTCCTGTTAGTATTTAATAGTCATTTGAATAGGTAAAAACATCCATCGGTTTTGAAATTTAACTTTTTTCTACAGATGGACTACAGATCACGATATCCTATAAAACATAAAATCACGACCGACCCTTCAGGTATTAGTGCGCCACAGACAACACTTTACATTGTCATAAATTTACAGTCCTGACATTTCAAACTTTTATCGGCTAATCTGACGTCACAGTTTGACAGTGTCGTTATAAAAGTAAGCCATTAAAGATATAATTGTGTCAACAATCGTCTTAGGAATGTTCCTCACTTCTCGTGACATTATTTGTCATAAAAAAGATAAGGTTTTTTTACGTCATCCGTCTCAGGAATTTCTAATTTCCGGTCGTATTTAATTGTTACGTTTCTTAGAATTATTTTGGTCACGTCTTTTAGTAAAGTGTCATTAGATGTGTTACAATAATTGTATAAATATGGTGTGTTATCATGTGTTGTATCAGACACAAACATTGTGAGTATGAAAGTTGAACAGTCAACAGGAAATAAAAAAACAACTGCTTTATCAAAATATGAACTAATTACTTACTAGCCTAAGTTATTTAGGATAATGCAAGAATTACAATAATACCTTATACATCTGAATCCGTACAGGCGTTATGGTAGAAGGCAGAAGTTATGGTACCTACAAATGTATGTAAACCCTAAAAATATTACACTCCTTTTTATAGACAGTCGTGTATAAATAGCTTTCGTATACATACTCAACAAGGGTTGGGGCGGAGTTATCTATTAATAACTGAGAAACCTCAAGATTATTACTAGAAGAAAAAATACACAATATACAGCAGATATATTTTGATAAAAAATATTTTCCTTTTTGTAATCAACGAGGAATGTGATATTTGTTGAAAAAACATAATTCAAGTCAAGATAGAATGGCACTGGAGCCCCAGAAAATATTAAGTGTGCTACAAATTAAACCTACCGACATACACACATAGTGTGTACATGTTTGGACGTAATAATATATTTGTACACGTATAAAAAGTGCTCTATCGGTCGGTCCGTCCTTTGTTAAATAAATTAGTTTCGGTGTCTACCAAATTACGCCTCAAACCTATCTATATGTACAGCACATTGGATCTCGGTAGGAAAATATGCTCTACCTATTATCTCACTGTGAATAAATTAACATACTTGAGGTTCTGTAACAAAACGGGAGTTGAGACAATAGCAGATCACATCTCATTGAAAAAAGCTTTTAGGAACACTAGTAGCCGAATAGTATTTGTTTTCATTGATTTATTCATGGTCAGAGTGTCGATACAAGGCGCCGACAAAGACGGTCCTTTTGAAATACCAACTTTTTCGAATTTGTAATGAGAGTTTGTGTGAAACGTTACAAAATAACAAGTCACGTACTGCCTACCTCAAGTGAAACTGAAGATTTGTTTAAAGGGTTATGAGAATTTTGAAAACTAATTGGCTTCATGGATTCTACTGGAATCTTACATATGGATGTAGTGCCCTATGTCGTATGCACGTGTAGGTAGTTAGCTAGAATAATAGCTATTGTTTATTTAAGTTTCTTCTCATATAAAATTTATCAGTGCATTCTGTGATAAGGCCACATGTGATAAATTGCCTGTTTCATAAGGCGTTCATTAGAAGCGTGCAAAATGCGCTCCGTTGCGCAGCGATAACTTCGCCGATAACGGTTTTATTGCCTCAAAATATTACCTATTTGCGTATCTAAAGTTGCTTTTAGTTTTCAAAATATCATAGTGACAATAGATAGACTTTTTTAGAATTGAAATTTATGATTTCAATTTTGCTACTTGCAATATTTTGATTTATACTTATGGGCACGAGTAGAATTGATTAATGCCTACTATGTTTTTTGATTTAGATTATTCAATAAAGGTAATAATCATAAAACATAATTCGATAACAGTTTGTTACGTGAATTATTTAGTTAGAGCGACGAGGTCAAGTTCTTGTGAGTAATTTCGAAGCGTTAGAATGAATTAATGGTTTGTAGAGCCTACTTCTTGCCGTACTGTAATGTCCACTACATAGATCCATCTCGCAGTCACTGGGGCTGCAACAGCGACGTAGTGCAATGCGTAGATGTAAAACTAAGAGCAGTTGAAACCTCCCACTATTATTTTGCGCACTTAAACACCAGTGACGAGTCACTGTACCAAGAGCTTTAAATAACCCTGACCTTTGTTCTCAGAACACTAAACGTAAACCTTTTGCACAATCTCAGCGGGTACAACATAAACAATCATTTTAACGGCTTCATCGGAATATCTACCTCGGAGTATATTAATTAATACACGTCGCACAATTTCCTTATACACCTTAATGGCCCGCAATAAATATTTATTACAAATAAATGATAAACAGATAATTGTCGGTAGTTGATGTGGATTCAAACAATGTTGTTTAGGAGGTATTATCTGCTCTGACGGCATGTTGTACAGTGACGAAGATTGCAGCTGACTTGCATTGCCGCATGTTATTCACTTCTTTAATTAACTATCAAACCGGAGGCACTCTCGATTATAAGACGCGGCTACTCGGCTTTGTGCCCGCTGTGCCTACCTGCCACTGAACTCTGCATAATACAATTTCATTAAAACAGACGAAAAATGACTCTATTACACGGTAATAAGGTCAACCGCACACATTTTGAGTTCCACTGGCGACTGGATGTCTCGACTTTGATATTGTTTTTTGTATGTGGATATTAGGAGTTCGTTGTATGAGCATGATCATTAAAGTCAGATTTGGATGTGTAAAACGTTAAAATGTAGTTTGTCAGGTAAGTGCCTACATCCTCTCGCTTTTTAACATTGCAGATGGTTGGATGTGCACAATTAGCCCAATAACATATTTGCAGTTGCGCTGACATTGTTCATTTTATAGTTAATATGATGATTACATGATTGGTCGATGAAGTGTCAATTTCAAATTATGTAGTAGGTATAAACTATAAATCTAATCTTATAACAAGTTGTAAGATTTATGTGTTACATGAATAAGCATATTGTTTAATTTTACCTTTCGACGACCAAGCGACGGCCGGCTGCCTGATCAAGCGTGGTGATCAATGTTCGTGTTTCAGAAGATGCCTTGAGATGTAGACTCTACATATGTGACAGAAATTGCTTGGTGTCCTATCGTTTGGAAGGTAATTGTTTATATTTGTGGTTAAGATGAACCTTGAGCTTGCCAGCAGAATGTTTAATGGTTCGCTATCTGATAGAATAGTAAAGATTTCCTTTCGCTTTTCTATGATTTGATTAAAAGAGTTCATTTTCAGTTTAGAACCAATACTTCCAATTTGTATTAAAATATCAAGCATCTGAAGATTACCAGCCAACCAGACTCCAGTTGACTATAATAACGTATTCAGATAATAACAAAAAGTTGATACCTATCCATAATATATCAAAGGTGACAAATCAAAATAAACAAGACACGCATTCCGGTTCACCGCGGCAAGAAGTACAAATCCGAGATCGACATTCAGTGCCTAATGTATATTAAATATGAGTAGACGCCTTACTATATGGCATTCAAGTGAAAAACGGTGCAAAAACAGAATGGAATTGCCATTATAGCTTATAACTCAATCAGTTGCGTCCTGCGCGGGCGGCGACTGTCGAGGCTCGATAGGAATTTTACACTTTTTCATTCATTATCTGCATTCTTGACGCGACAGATATGTCGCCCGGCAAACAGACACTTTGACAGCACAGAGAAAATAGAGAAAATTGAACGCAATGAAGAACATTCCGATCATTCCTACATGTGGTTTCTAATGGCGTTAAGAATTTATTTGTTTATAATGAGTGTTTTTATTTCCTTATATAACATAGGGTGTATTAACTAGCGCTTTGCTGATGTTAATATTTTATTAAATAACTATAACGTAAAAAAAGTTAATAATAACAATTTTTCTTCTTGGAAATAAACAACGCCTGTAATATGCCGTGGACACTGGCAATGACATTGAATCACTACAAACATTTGTAAAATGTGAAAAATAAGCTACAGCTAGGTATGTTAACCTCTAGACGATTTTAAAAAACAATTTGAGACCCATTTGTGCTGCATTGTATTTAAAATTGTCCGTGTCCAGTTGACTTAACAGTCACCTCTGAGAATTTCTGTTACTGCCTTTCAATTATTTAAACCAAAAGTAGAGTTAGATCTTGTTGAATAAGCAAACATACCACAAATAAACATTACAGGCTAGCAAAATTATAAAACATCCTAAAAACCTACTAACTGTGAACATAAACCAATTATAAGTCATAATACCCTGAAAAAAAAGGGTATTTCTTTCTTATTTGTTCTACGCAAATTCCTGAAACGTTTGACAAAAACCCAATACGTGCTTACTAAGCGGCATTTATTACTTACAACGCAAGACATGGGCTAAGAACAAAATACGTTCAAAGGACGAGAATGTAATACTACACTGGTATGTCGCCGGTTTCTATCTCATCACACCACACACTACAAATAAATAACGAAAACAACATATATGTAATTAATCATACAAGCTACTGCATTTCTCTGTGATTACTATTGTGTTTCTCTCAATGGAAGTACGTGTGGTGATGAGACAGCTCCCGATTTAATTTCAAATCACAATCCCTTCTTACTTTTATTCTCTTATTACGACCGGTTTAATGAATGTTTTAGTTTAATGGACAGAACTGAATAGTTCATCGAGCCGATGTATTGTAAACAGCATAATAAAGCCGAGTAATCAAGTTTCAAATCGCTTTTTGCACACGGTAACTATCATTACGTAATTTAGTTCATTCTGAAAGCTTCCTTAATTAGACTGCTTTATATCTCATTTTAAAAAGAGGACTGATTTCATATCTCATTTCTCATTGTCGTAAGCACAACACATCAGCGCGAATTTTATCAGATGCGGCAAAAAGTACTTTGGGTGAAAAACGTATTACCGACACACGCATGTAATATGCATGCGCATACGCTGAGACAGTTTTGACGGCGTTGTAAAATGATGGACGGTCATTATGATGTCATTGACATCATTTGTTTTTCATAGTCCTTTTACTTTGAGTCTCAAGTTGAAATAACCGCAAGGCTATTGTTGCGGTCAATGTGGCTGATGTGGCTGGCTACCGCACTGATTGTGGTCTCCATGTGTTGATCTACAGTTTTAATTTAATTTTCATGTCTGACGAAATTTTTATCTAATTTTAAGATGCGATACCATAGGTAAGTACAAATGATCCTCATTAGCGTTTGTGAAAAATAATGATAATTTAAATTGGATTGCTTTGTAAGTCCATTCTGACACTGAAGCTTAGCGTAATGGAGGTGGATTAATTTAGTGCTTCTAATCGAAGCACATCGTGTTCCGAAACATATCGACAGATAAGGCAGATTTCATCAGTTAATCTATGAGTAAAGCGTTCGATTCATCCAATTTCAGATCAGTTACTCGCCTTTGCTGCATCATCGGTGATCTAATCATGTATCAGTGGAGATTAAAACAGGCCGGCCGGATCGCATCAAAGGCGGTATCACACTGTTATTTTGACTGATTGATCTCCTCCAACAAAAAAAGGTTGCAGCGCTACCGAGATCGACAGTAGCCGAGAAAAAACAAATTAGTTGGCTAAACCTTTTCATAAAGCATTGTTATTATCACCACCTACCCCGTCCTGACCAGAACGCATTGTCGATCGAGAATGCGCTTCTCCTGCTAACTAATCTTTTTAAGGTTCGGAATTGTGGTGCGATCGATTCGAGGCTGGCGTGTGATCGGCGTGGCCCGCTTGTAATCGCGGTTGTCGAAAGGCGAAAATCATGCTGCGTTTGCGACCTTGCGTTCGTTACAAAAAACGCGATTTATTTTTTGGAGAAATGTTTTTCGGTGTCAGATGTAGCGGCTCGAGCTTTGATTGTTGAGATTCTCATATTTAGTTTTAATTGGTGGCTTTATCGAGTTTACATTTTACGGTCGGAGTCGATGAGAGGTTAATAAGCGGCACTTTGAAAGGTATCTTCGTTTTTTAGAGTTCCGCGTTAATAGGTAGGTAATAGAAATATGACTGTGTCTGCATCGTCGTTGAGATTTTATTAGGGTTAGGCGAGTTTATAATATTATGATCATCTCCGGAAAAGTATTGCTATTAATTTTTCTAATCGATTGAGACTGCTATTCGAGTCATATTTATAACTACGGTATTGCGTGCCTTAGCCTAGCTACATAATTAAAAAATCAACATGGCATGGTAACAACGAGAGAGACATTAATTTACAGAATCACATGAGTCTGCGATAGGAATGTTATAACAATTCTTTACGGAACCGTTCATGGAAAATAAATGTAATGTGCTGTGCCCAATTTTTTATTGTTTAGGCTATAGTAGATATTGATTTCGGGTCTTTGATTCCGACGTATTATTGCTTGTTTTATTGGTACCTGGGAACAACGTAATTAACCATATCGGGCCTTTTTTCTCATCTTTCTGGATCCTTTCGTGTCTACGGACAATAATAATTCGATGCTCACCTTGAAAGGCGTACGCGCCGAAAATTGGTCTCATATTGTTCATCGAAGACGTAGTTCCTGTTGTGTAATCCATTTTAATGTTTTTAATTACGATTCTGTGTTCTTTCACTTCACTATCATCTTTTAAATGAACAGAATATTATCTTAAAGAAATCTTTTTACGTTACGATCACAATGTCTATACTTATACAGTTTTTCCTTGTACGTGACTTTCGTATACACAACACTTTACGATCTTATTTATTTTAATACTGAATCTTTTATGGGACACTTTGAACACTATGTTTGAATATTGCACAAAGGTTCAGAGTTACCGTATACATGTGCTAACGTAGGAAAGCTTGTGCGACATAAGTGAATCAATTACAAAGTCGATGGCGTTGTGTGCATTATCTTTCGGACCCTACTCATGGCGTGTATTACAATAGCATTTCGCTCCACCTCTTTGCTCCCCTACCACTTTTTATTTACTAGTAATAATAGTAAATCACAAGGAACAGTCGTGTATGTGTTGCTGCGTCAAAGGGCGCGCATTAAAAGGGTGTAAATATATGTATAAAATTTTTACTGCCGCTCAGTATGTTAATGACTATTGTATGTATGTATAGTGATCGTTTCAGTTACATCTCCGTTGACTAATTAAATATCGGTTCACATGTCTGTTTTAATGAGAAATTGATGTCTTTTTCATTACTTCTGTTAATTTTGTACTTTGTACTTATTGCCTATAAAATGGAAAACATTTCAATATTATAAGTAGGCAGGTGAGTTAGTTTCAAAGTTCTTTGGAACAATTTGCTTAGAGTCCTAAAAGCACATTTGCCGGTTGTAAAACAAGAGCAGCTTTGAAGCCAGAGTGGCTACGCATCACGGTGTGGTTTTCATTATATTTACAACACATTACCTGAAAATGTGTCCTTTCAACTATCCCGGCAAATTCCACAAATGTGAAACTTTCAGTTTTATCGTCAAACTTCTATCGAAAATATGTTTCGTCGTCAAGCGATAGAGCATGCAGCTGCCAGGGGATTGTCGACAATAGTGTCGATAAAAAGCCGTCATGCAAATTATCGACTATTGTATCGTGGTATTGTACGATGAGCGCTCAACGCATGCGACTGTCCTGCGGACGATGCGAGCGATTCGATTCGCGTTCTGTTTTTTGGGGAATCTCAGTGTTTCCAAAAGCAGCTGTAGAACTTGCATGATGTAGCAACGTGCGGAAATGTACCTAGGATTTCACAATGTACTGATATATATTGACGTCAGAAACTATATTGGTTTCTTATACATCTAGATAAATGGGTAACTGAATCAGACAAAGTTATGCTTCCTGTTGCATTTAAAAAAATATTAGAAACTTGAATATGAGGTCAATTATTACTAAAATGAATCCTATTTTAACAAAGAATATTCTGTCGTTACTTATTATACTATTAAGAACTAGGTTCCTTTCAGAGGCTAAACTTGTAATCAAAATTGTAAAGGATAATAATATTTTGAATTCCTCGACACCTCAAAAAGTGCTGATTCATAAGTTATTATAAGTTTTCATTCACACTTCAGTATCAAAAAACAAGTTGAATGAGCACTTCGATTTGGTTTTTGTTAACGAAGTGATGTATCAGAGTTTATGAAGTTCCAGTGGCAGTCCTTGTGAGTTGTGACACGAGCAAGTGTGTCAAAACAAAATCGAGTGGTGTCTTGGGATTAGTCGATTATTCGAACGCGGAATCACCGACTGTGTCGGACAAAAGCAAGAAGTTGTTACTTAACACAGTTTTTGTTAGTTTTCTATTTTAGTTTCGAGTATTTTTAACGGAATTTAATTGTCAATCTAGTCCATGAGAGACCTTTCTGCTTTTGGATATGTAAAGAAACTGTTTCTTTTTCATTCTTTGACAACGTGATTGAGCTGATAGAATTTAAATTTTCTGACAATGCCCGTTTAATTATCTGTAATTTGTAAATCAACTAAATGTTAGTGGATATAGAAAGATTTGTGTGACGTAAAGATATCAAGTCAACTGCTGAGTGAACGTAACTGTACATAGGAACATTAGTATGTAGGTGCGCGCCATGGTGGGCTCTCTACAAACAACCAGTTTCCATTGTTCTTCTGCGTGGTGCGTTTGTCAAGGCACTTGAATGCTGAGGACCACTTTCACCGGCTCACATGCAAATAGCCTGGACGTTGCCTATATTACAGCTATTAAGCCTCCACGGACGCAACTATGCACACGGCTCTATTTAAAAACTATGGAATGTGAGGGTCATTTTAAGTTGACGCTGTCGTACATACAGACAACTTAGGTGTTCTCTATTAGACATAATTGATATTAGCGTGTCTAATTTTAAGTATATTGATTCGACCATTGATGTTTTCATCTACGTTTTCTGTTCAGTTTATCGACGCTATAAGCTTTGCATCCTATTTGTTAATTACATGAATACGGAAATTAATCGTATAGTATAGCCGTCAAAACATATTTATTTGTTTATCTCGCGCGACCTTTCTTAGTTAAATGTCAGGTTTACAGAAAATTAATAAAATATGTGAATGTTAATTTTAGTCATTAGCCTTAGTCAAGTTGTGAGGATGCCGACGAATAAAAAATATGTTAAGAAATGTGTGATCGCGCCGCCGGCGCACGCCGCGACCGACTGTTTGTGGAAACAAGTCAAATGTGTTAAATATGGAACATCGGCTGCAAGGAACTGTTGTCGTTTGCGCTACTAGATGCGACAAACTGCGACACCTTGTTGTCTTTTTCAACATTAGCGAACAATCAAGTCTTTCCTATGTTTGTTTGAATTTAGTTGAAACTGAAAAAATAAGGAAACAAAAGAGCTTTCAGAAACACAACAAAGATCTAAAATTGAGGAAGCCTTTAAACATGCAATACATCTGCCTAAAGATATAACCTGTTTGGCATAACAAAACGACGTGACTACGTCGTAAAACATATTTTTTGTGTTATAAATAGTCTCAGAAATCGTTAATTGGTTTTGGTAAGTTTTTATTGACATTAGCCAATTATTCAATTACCTAGAGGCGTCGACGGAGAGTATGAAGAACAGGTGAGCTTGAAATTAACATTTATGTCGCTTCTATAGTTTTGGTTCTGTGTGCAGCCCATTAGCTTATTCAATTCACCCTGAGTGAATTAGATTTTCCTTCCTATAATGGACTGTAATCCGTCGGCACATGTCTTCAAGGGTGGTCTAATGCCCCTGTTGCATGAGACACTATTACTGTTTTTCGTAACGGACCATTACAATATCTCATCGTGACGTAGAAAAATTTAACATGTCATTTGGACATATTTTTACGAGTGTTTGTTTTTCACGTGGGGCGCGCCCATTTCACACGGTGTGTTATAATGCCGCACGTTTCACTACATTTACTGTGACGTAGATTTTGATCTTTTACACTTTTAATGTCGCTAGTTAGTTTCTTGTGGTCGTTTGCTACAGGTTAGGGTTTATTGCTGGTTTTCACTGCTGATGAAAATGTGAAGTTTTCACTTCATAAATTGAACTACCATTTATGTAGTGCAAACTTTAATTTATTTTACTACTGCTCTATTGAAGCAGCTTTTGCCAATGACAAACTTAATTTACTATATGATATTCTATCTTCGAGACTCCTATTGGGAATTCAAACCAACTGCTTTTCTTCATATATAAATCCAACAGGTTACTACATTTTCGTATTCATTAGAAAACAATAAATACACACGCTTATAAACTTAAATCTCCAATTTATTTGTTACAAGTAAACGCAACATTGATATCATTAGTGTGGCCTAATATGAAATATATTTGTAAGTCTATGAGTTATATCCCCGGAACAGCGGCGGGCATGTCGAATGGAACTAATTACAGTGAGGCCACGGACCTGCTGTGACATGTGGCCTATATTACGACATACGACATATCATTCTAACTTATTAATGCGTTACATTTATTTTGTACCACTATTTTTTAAAGAAATAAACTAAGGGGTGACTCACGATCCTTTAATTATGTAATTCGTTATTAGGTGACTAATACATTTTGCCACTATTATTTATATTTGCTGACTATCATTAAAGAGGGCAGTCCAGAAAGTCTTGCTAAAATCTTAATTAGCCGTATTTCCTTTCAATGTGTTTTTGTGAGCAATTAGCAGATCGTCGCGTGGCGGTCGACGCATCCGTGTTGTTAATTTATCGCTGACCACGACCGCCCCTTATTAGCGATTTGTACAAAAAATGGTCGAGTTTTATTTACGCACTGCGGTCTCCATGACTCACCGCGAATCAAACTTCCAGTCGCGGCTAAACAATAGCGAACCTAATAATTTATCTGCACGTGTTCCCGCTTTGATAAGCTAAGACTGATTTGTTACACCAATTTGTAATTAGTGCTTTATGATCTCTGATTTCATGTGTATAAAAACCATTTATCTAATCACTTTTGTTTCTCGTTCGCCTCGGAAATATCTCTAAGTGGATAATACTGTAAGGTAAAACGAGCTTGTTGGGAACTCATGGGAAAGTGTTAGTTACTCGTAAAATGGAGATTCATCGATGCGGGACTGGCAATTATCTGAGGAAAAAATACACGCACAATCTTTTAAAAAATGCTGTGTTTATTCATGACTAAGTTAGTTTATTTTTATAGGTACTTACATAATAATATTTTCCAATGAATTAACAGAACATTATGCTTATTTTTTTTTCCGGAAAATGTCAATGCCAAAATTATTTCCAGCTCGTCAAGACTTGTAAGAATGACAACGCAACGGAACCTTTCAAATCTTATAAGACTGCTCATTCATAATAAAAAATAAAAATATTTAGTTCAAATAAACATTACGCCTTCGTGGGCGGCCCATCAGCGCATAGTTTCAGCGGCATCTTTGGCGCGCAATGGGCCCTGAAGCGTACACGCCACGATTTCAGCGCATTTCACGCCTTTTTTGTGCGCGCCGCGCAAGCGACGAGTCTCATATGAAGATTGTTAATAACGCGTGAAGTGACAACTGTGGGTTTAATTGCGACTGTAAGTTATTAGTGTGAACTTATGTATTGTGAGAGATGGTGCTAAAGATTGTTTGTTGTGTGCTAACAGTCGGCTAATGGGTTTGAACATTATTAATGTTGTGGCTTGTTTTAATATGGGTATGGACAATGATTAGTTGATATGACATTTATTTGCTAAGTATTAAAACAGCAATTTAGATGAAAGAATTTAACACTCAATATCGAGTTACAAAAAGCTTTTATCTCATCGATAAGTTCACAGCCCCGTTGTCACCAAATAAGAACTTAAAAGCAGCTCTACTTTAGACTTTGCCAATATCTCAAGTATCTGACAAAATTGTTGTTAGCAATTTGGATAATAAAGTCAAATTGAGTCTTGTAAACAGTGAACCTCTTCAAAGCTATTAATGTGCAAATAGGCCAGCCACAAATTAAGGGTTTTGTAAACCGCAAGCGCGATGAAGCGTTGGTTGATTTTTAATTAAAGTTGGTAACTCTAGTCAAGGCTGTCGTGTTAATGAATCGACGATTTCTGTTCGTTTCGATATTGCATTGTTTCCTGTCTCATTTATTAAGGGCCTGTGTACATTTGCTTTGAGTTTTTACATTGTTCTGCTTTAAATTTGGCTCGGTTTTTGTACTGAAATGTTATGGAGCTTGTTTATATGTAGGGTGATTGTTAATATAATTGGGTTTCATTATAACTGTAAAGGTACTTAAAATATTTTAAATAATGAGATCGAGTTTTATAAGTATTTATGTTCATTATAAAAAAGTGTTAACATTTGAATTGTTAAAACAGTAAAAGAATAAAAGCACAGGATTCACAAAAAAACGACTTTTTAGTTGCCAATAGTAATGAAATATGGAACCTATACACAATTTTTTTGAAGAGTAAGTGCAAACTAGTACTTATGATATTCCTATATACCTTCTAGCTTATAACTAAACTACATTAACGGGAACTATTTACTAATACAGGCAACTTAGGTAAGCTTAACTAATAAGTAGTTTGTCTGTGGTTAAGAGACTATTAAAGAGCTGCATTTGATGGCTTTAGCCACTAGCATTTTGCTGTGCTCGTCGGTTTAGCGCATATATGTTATTTTGGCTTTAGCTTCGGGTACCTTACAATGCATTTTAATAAGGGTTGTATGTAAAGGGAGATAAAGTTAAATTTTTTTGTTTGTTTAAAAAAAATCTAATGAGTTTACATAAAAATATTGACACCGACTACACTATGACGGGCCTGTTGGTCTAGTGGTTAGTGGCTCTGACTGTTAAGCCGGAGGTCGTGGGTTCGATTCCCACACAGGACAAACTTTGTGTGATGAGCATGATTGTTCGTTCTGTGTCTGGGTGTGATTTATCTATCATATGTATGTATTTATAAATTATATAAGTATGTTTATCAGTTGTCTGGTTACCTTAACACAAGCGCTGCTTAGCTTGGGATCAGATGACCGTGTGTGAGTTGTCTTAAGATATTTATTTATTTATTTACTATTTGACTTGATGTAACAAGTTTCATAGGCAAAATGAAAATATATTAGTTTTAATAGCTCAACACTTTTCCATCGACCAAAAACAATCACTTAAACAAATGTATTCAATACACAAAAACACACGATTACGAACCTCTATATTGAAATGTCCAATAAAACTAAGTGGACTTAACAGATTATCTATGCAAGTGCGCCTTTAGCTAAGCTTTGTTATGCTAAGTGTTAGTGTGGTGGAAGGTTTACGCGGCTGCTTACAAAATGGCGGCCTTGCTGGCGTGCTAAATACCTGAGACAATAGTATTTACCTACCAATGACACGTTCATTTAATTACAACTAAACTTGCCCATAATTACCGTTTTTTAATTAGTCTTGTTTTCTTTTGACATGATTCCGTAATTCGTACCTATATTTATTTTTTTCTAATTGGATTTGTTAAAATGAGGGTTATTAATGAAATATTAGAGTTTTGCTGTTGTGGTATGTTATTTTTATTTCAAATAAAAATCGTGTTTCGTGCATCGTGTCTAAATCGGTGCAGCCATTTCGGGCATTATCCAGAACAGACAAATAAGATGCCTGTTTTGTCTTAAGCTGTTTGTTCTGGAAAAGACAGGAAAAAACAAAAAAAAAAACCAAAACATGTCTTTTGTTAATATGTAAGTACTATTTTAACTGCAGTAGCAGTTATTCTAACAGTAATAAGAACAATAATAATGAATTATTTTCTCACCACAATATAGGTAGGTACATTAGTGTTATCTGTACAAAATACATAAGAACAATATTAATATACTGTGAGAGTACAGTACAAACCGACACTTCATTTTAATTTACTACTGTAGTTTTGGTATTACTTTAAATTCGCAAAGAAATTTATGTTTAGCATATAATCTTTCCAACATGAGACGAAATATATAGAGACATTAATTCATCTAAACTTCCCTGTGCTCACAAGGGTGAGCGTAAACGGATAATGAGGTATCTGCATTTTCGGCACGTTATCTTAGTATTTTTTTTAAAAAAATATGTAATTTAATTCGTTCAACAGAAATACTACATGTTTCCTATACCTAAAGCTAGTATGAATTTACTGCTAATAAAGAAAGAACCAATGTGCTAATTTTTTTATTACCTATCTTTTAAATGTCACCATTAAAGATGCAATATTAAATGTCAATCACTTTTCTTAATGTCAGTGGGACGGAGTGTTTTATTATAAAATACTGAAAAATTGTACACATTGAAACAAAATGTGTCCTGTACACGAGCACAGATCGACATTGCAATTAACTCACACAAACGCTCAGTAATATTTTCTTGGTGTGCTTACAAACTCCGCCCCAAACAAATTTTGACCAATCCCCGATCGCTGTAGGCATAGATCGTTGTGGCAACACGCCTCGTATTTTTCGTCACGGAACAGCGACTCAGGCGCGACTCACACATTGTTAATGTAAGCGTTCTTCGCTTTGAAGATACCGGATCCGAGGCTTCGTGCTATCTCGTTTCCACACCGGTCTTTGCTCCGGTACGCCATCGATGGCTGAACCTTATGAAAAACTGAAATAAAAGCTAGGATCAAAGTTTTACAAACTTTGTTGACATGTAATTTGTTAACTTTTTAAATATTATAAGTATTTACAACATTATCGACCCTTTTGTTTAAAAGTTTCGGGACCGGTGACACGATCGGCGATGAAAACAGTCGGCTGTTAGAAAGAGACAAACGATCAGGTGGAGCGGTTTCGAAGGCTGCGGAGGCGGCCAGTTTGACCATTTTTTGTTGGTCCGTTGATTGTGAAAGATTACACTTGAGAGTCGAAATACATCTTTACATCACACGTCAGTGGGCACTGAGCTGTCTTCAAAGTAACACGGATTAGACACACGCAGTTTCCTTTACGTAATTATGTCTGCGTTCATGCTGTGATAGTGAAAGACTGAAATAGTGATCTTCTGGGACTTTTGCATGTGTTCGGACTAATTTGGTGTTTAGAGCTACTCGTCACTTAGCTCTCAAATTATTTGCGTCCATGGCTGTATCAACACTGAATATGACACCGTACTTCACCGGATACTCTTTTCAAGGTAAGCTTTCAGCTTCTATGTTATAACTTCCTAAAATATAGTAATTTATAATGGCTTTCAAATATATTTTTGCTTTAAATCTTCTCTTACTCTTGTAAAATTTTCATCTATGTATTTTTATGTTAGCGGTATACAGTTTTCCTAATGAATGGACTTTCTGTATACTAAATTCTTGTGTTTCATATTTAAACACATTTATAACAAGTTTATTATAATTATATAAATAACAAAGCTTACTTATACTTATTAAGAATAGCTTTAGTGGAAACATAATTAAAACTAATACCTGTATTTATTGCATTGTATTATTTGTGTGTATTAAATTGCTATTTTATTATATGTTTCTTCACCAATGTATTTATTTTTAAAGTTGTGGAATTAATGATGTCATATGCCTAATGGATTTGTCCGAATCAATTATACCTCAAATTATGACTCAAAAACCATAACACGACCAATAAATAAAATTCGTTGTTTCACCCATGATTAGCTGACATTTAGCAGCTGATTATGTGTCGGTTATATCAGTTGGATTTAAATTATGTCATAAACAGACAACCGCTTTTTCGAACTAAAGGGTCCGAAACGATCATAAAACTATAAAATCACGAAGAAATTACAAAGTGCCTTTTATTGCTACCAATATAACAATATTTCATCTTCGCGCGTCGGACCCAAGACAGACGAATAAAGTATAGCCTGTTTTTTTCTTGTTTATAACAGAACCTTGTTTAGGCTAAACTTTCTGGAATGGTCAAGGACCGTAAGCTATAGAAAGTGATTTGTCCCTGTTTCAATAAAGCATTTCTGTCACGACTGGTCTATTGTCATACTCTAGTCATTATCCAAATGATCTTGATCTTAATTTGAAGAAGAATGAGATTTACCTAATTGTTAATATTTTTAATATAATAATAAATAAATAAAGTAGTGTCCATTGATCTCCAAATACACTTTTAGAGACTTTAATGAAGGAAAATATCAAAATAAGTCACTTCTATTGGTTCAGTTTTAAACTTCCTCTAGCTGAAGGGTATTCATGTCAATCCCAATGTAGATATTAAAGATATTTTGTGAGGGCCTATAAAACTCACCAGAATACATTGATTGTGTAGCTTTAAAATTCAAGAGAAATTATTACCCGTCGTAAAAATTACAGAATAACTTTTGTTTTCAATGCGTCCTGTCGTTTCTCTGTATCGGCGCTTTATTGCTGGCGACAGTTTTTTACGAGTATCTAAAGTTTCACGGACAACCGTTCGTAAATAGTACTTCTGTATACATTTCCATTTTTTGTCTACAGCACAGTTCCTTGTACTATTTTAAACTTCTTTCCTAATGTTGTAGACAAAAACAATTGCCATTACTAAAATGGATTAAACAAGTGATGTTAAGATACTTATCACAAGATTTATAAATAGTATTATAATTTCATGAGGCTTTAAATTAAATATTCCTTTGTTTCCCCTGCGGCTGAACTTTAAGATCATTTCAAAGGCTCACCGTGTATAAATAACAACGAATACTGCTCCAAAAACCTCTCGCACTGACGGTTTTACACATAAATCATTACCATACGAAAACATTTCGACTGCATTGTTAAAAATGTCACTTCGACTTATGACCTGTTTCGTCTAAGGCAAATTAAAAAGAAAGAGATGCTTATATTTGAAAGGGTTGAGAGAGGAGAGCAATAACATTAAAGAATGCCGACGACAGCCATGGTATGGATAGTAGATTCCCTTCTCTGTCAAACTGTTGTTTATAAGTATAACTGGATTATTTTTATCTATTATTTTATTATTATTTTGCTCTTTTGAAAGTATTATTGTACATTTATTTGTGCAAGATATTCGATGGTATAGAACTTTTTATTTAAGTTAATTTACCAGCATCTGATTCATACTTGAAATATCTATCTGATAAAATAGAATACAATGCATACAATGACAAGTATAAACCGGAATAATAGCAAAAGGACTCTTCTAAAAATGATCACTTACGTTATTTTCTTGCATGAGTCACGTTCGCCGTACGTTTAAAGCGAGGCGGGCGGCGCGAAGGCTTCTTTGAATTATTAAAAATGTCTCGATTTTTAATTCGACTTCAAATTATATGATTTTTTGAAGTACGAGTATAAATCGGGATTAGTGTCTTACAAGTCCATCTGATGTGCCCGTGAACATCACAAAACATTTGTTCAATGCTTTAAGAGGATGAAGATTATTTACAAATATGCATGCAGCCATTTGTAATTTGTAGAAATTGTTTTTATTTAGAATTAAGCGTTGCATGATTAATGTTATGCACCTCATTATAAGTTGCTACAGGATATAAGACGTTGAGGTATCGTACCGCAGATTAATCTTAAACAACATGTATTGGAATTTTCTAATGCCAAGAGTTAGTGCATAATGTTGCATTTGCGTATAGTATGGAAGTTAATGTCGATATTAGTTGGCATAATATCTGCGATGAGTGGTGCGCGATCAGATGCGCCCGCGGCTAGGTGACGGCGATGAAGCGCGATAGCGATCGCCAACGCGTTGCACCTTGTAATTTTCTCTGCGAACGAGAGTGCATTTTTCATAATCCTTTATGCTATAAACATTTTATTAGTCTCATACAAGATTTGCGACAGCAATAACATTTGTTGTTAATTACTTGGATCAGTCGTAAATTTTCCTCTCAATTAGAATTAAAGAGTTCCGATGGGGCCAATTATAAAAATGTTACTACCTACATCACGGTGCATTGGATTTCTGACCTTTGTGTGGAGTTCAGTACCATAATCAAGGTTTAGTCACATTCATATCACGGCCGACAAGCGGTGCACATCTCGCGCACACGCACACATCTCGCCGGCGCGCCCGCGCAGATCAAAGGCACCGACAGGCTCTTTTAGCCGCATAATATGACGCGCCCCCCGCCTCCGCCCGCGGCCGGCGAAATGCCTCGCCGCCCGATCAACCTTCAGGGCGCTTACTTGCCATTACTTATGCCGATCTATTAATAAACAAATTGATATAACGGATATTTGAAGCGGGACCTTTGATTTAACGTCATGTTATATTAATCAAAATCAGTTTAGTAGATAATTTGCTTATGAAATACATAATATCTCTTTATATTCATTTGGTACCGATTATTATCTTTGATGGCTAACGCACGACAGTAATTATTATGGTCAATTAACTGCCTTTGAATACAAACAATGTATGAATAACAAATGATGTGTAGGTATGGGTCGGCTAAAATTATTTTTCGGTAAGGTAATCCAATCTGATTATCAGAACTATAGTTATCGATACTGCGCGGGCGCACACTCAGGTGTTGAAACGTTTGAAGCGATTATCAGATTAGCCGCGGCCCATGAGATCAGAATCTAAAGAGCCCAGGGCGTAGCGTCTTTGTCACAAATGCAAAGGTAACCCTATTTTTTTCTTGCACAATCATTTTTATAATTTTAATGATTGGATACTTTCCAATTTCAATTTAACAATTTGGATGTCGGATTAGTTATTGTTATTATAATGTCACCTACATTATGGAAACTAATTATAAATTATGCTTGAACTGAAGCTCTCTACAGTATTACAATCTTTTGAAGTAGGCACGTTTTATTTTGTAATGATACATTAATAATACATTAATATTTAAATAAATTTGTTAATATTGCTAATTTAAACAACGTTAACACATTTTTGGGTTTTATGAACTCACTATAAGCGAAGTAAATAAAACAAGTCCTGCATTTTGTGAATTGCAGACTATATTACCATAAGATGGTACTATCTACAGTCAGTAAAAGAAGCTAATTAATCCATTCACTGTTCCATGACACACACAAACACTGTTACTTTTACTAAGTAATCATCTATTAACAACAACACCAGTCTTATATAGTCCCACATCTTGCAGACTACTTCTTATACAGTGAATGCACTAGCATTGTCTTTTTCCTCCGCCTCCGATTCCGGTTAACTGCCAAATTCGGCTCCGATACAAACACGGAAGTAGCATCCCTTTAGAAAAGCTTTTTCCCAGTAGCAAATTTGTATTAAGTTATAATTATCTTCTAAACAGAAAAACATTAACACGATATATAACAAGACAAGATTTGACAGATTTGACTTGAAAAGATGATTGTGACTTTAGCCTAAAACACTTTTACTTAGAATATCAATGAGTCATCTCGTGTTCTTGGTTATAAGAACAGGTGTATGATCTCCTTAATATAATTTAATAACCGTACAACTGTCATTTAAACTGAAATAATTATTATTTTCAAACACGACATTGGCAGAAATCACCGAAAATTCGGTGGATTGCCATATCTACTATATAAAAGTTGAAGTTGAAGTAGAATATCAATGTTGAATACTATATGGTTTGTCAAGCAATACGGGGTTAGATATGTATATGTACTACATACTATATCTCCTTAATCTTTTCCCAACTGTATTAGAGTTGGGTTCCAGTCTAACCGTACTGTATGCAGCCGTTGCATACGGCTGCATACAGTACGGTTAGACTGGAACTTACTTTTTTTAAAAGGAACGGCTGACCAGCCTTAAAACTTTTCCTCCGACCTTCAAAAGCCTTTAAAACCTTCAATAAATGGGTAACACGATACTTTATGGTAAGAATTATAGCCTAGTCAGACTTTCTCGTATTGATCAAAGGTCTACAAATAACAACCGGAGGAAACGATTCTCCGTAGTTTCCAAGGCACAGGAGGCATCACACTATCAGCTTCTGAGCCTTTGGATACTATGAGTCATACCTACTGAAATATCTTAGTAAAGTTTCGTTTAATTTTTAATCACTTTTTACACCCGGGAATCGAAACCAGGGCTTCATACTTAGCAATCGTGTAACAGAACTCAAAGGTGTGGAGTTATCGTGAGATTTATTTATTGAAAAAAATTAAATAAAGGATCGCCTTTTGTAAAACGTCACTTACAAATGGATTCTCAATCCTTTATTGTTCAATATTGAATTATGTATTTTTTTATAATAACTGTGACACCTTACTGAAAGAATACCTTACGTAGGTGCATTGTTTCTATGTATAACAAACTGTAACTGACATAATGAACTGCAAGCAACTTGACAACAGCTGGTGACCTATTTGCTTTCGATATCGTCTAAAAAATATGTAACAGTAAAACTGTAATCACAATAAGGATTGATTGAACCAAACAACGCAAGGCAGCAAACAACGGCAAGAACATTTATTAGTTTCTTGAGCGAAATCCTTTGTCCAAGCGGCAAGCGACGAACTCAAAGAGTCCATTTCGTGCAAGAAAAGAAAAGAATCCGTCAAATTAGTACATAACGCGTTATGAATACAGAATGAGGTCAAACAGGGCACTCTCAAACATAGCCTATTATATTGAAATAAAATATTCATTTCCATTCATTACCTACGTAGGTATGTACATTATATTCAGTTCTGACATGCCGAAAGGCGTCGCCACAGTTTGAACAGTTGGCAACGCGTTCAATGGGGAGACTTGTTTTAACAAATTAGAAAGACTTTTTGTATTCCCCTTTAGTTCAGTTCTTCCCGCTTACTAGGATCGGAAAAAGAAATGATTTGTAATCGTCATCTTAAAATCTAGATTCTAAACTAGGCGACCTATTTCAATTCAAATCTATTGTTACATATTTTTTGCTCTCTAACTGGCGTGAGCCGGTAGCATGACGTAAATTTCATGCTATCGACATTCAAAGTAAATAATATTTAGAGTTTCTAAAAGCTCTTACCCAAATGAGAATAAGCCGCCATCTAAGTTGCTATGTAACGTATGAAAGTATAATAGAATTGATTTGATATTCGATTGCTACATTTAGTGGCGGAGCGGCCACGCGACCAGGGCCACACAGAATACTTTGAACACTTGAAGAAGGCTTAATGGAATGACACAGCCTTTGTGATCGCCGCCCAATTCTAATGCCTATTCAGATGGCATTTCACCTCTCATTGTTGCTTGATTTCGGATAGTAATAGGTTATTTTATTAGCGTATAGATGATTTTTTAACGAGAAAAGAAATCTTGTGTCGATATAAATTGATGGCACATTGTTATTTTAGTTGCAAGGCGTTGAAATGGATTACCTACCATGAAACTTCAACTTGTTGATCAAATTAGATTTTGTATGCTATATACACGCCTCAGTAATAATTTTTAAATTGCTCTACATTTTATTCAATTTATTTTGAACTAGCATTTCTCTGGGATATTTTGGTAGGATTGTAATTTTACTTGTGTAGCTTTAGTGAAACAATCTGGCTCGCCACTATAGCTGAGCGTGCGGGAAGGCACCTCTTGGCCGCTAATTCACGACATTCCAGCAACGCTTAGTTACAAGAGTATGTACTACGTAGTCGTTTGTGCCGGTTTTGCGTTCCTGTGTAAAGTAACGAAAACTATCATTCTCAGTCTTAGATAACTCTGAAAATATCTCTAGTGGGGTAGCAGCTAAACACCAATAGCAAAATGAAAACCCTTGATCGACGGCTAAAAATAATATTTTTTAAAAGCTTTTATAAATACGTATATCTTAAATAACACGTTTATTTATATATACTATTGACCTTTGCGGAATTTTGCGCCTAGAATCAATCCTGATAGAATCATGTCATTTAAATTGGCTTTGGAATTGAACCAACACGCACATTCCCAGTTCAATTCAAAAAAGAAGTGGGGAAGTGGGTCAAATTTTGTTTACATAAATAGATAAACAATCCATCAATCACAGTCACCAATTTTCAATAACAAAGTAACATACACTGTAACTTGAATAAAAGCTTGTAAAAAACAGCCTAAACCTTTTTGGTTCAAGCTTGCACATACAATCATCAAATTCGGTTCATTGGTTTAGCCATAAAAGTGTAACAGACATACAGAGGAACAACAATAATAATATTAAAATAAGTAAACGCACAAAGTTATAAAAAATAACATGAGTCGTATGCATGTTTGATAATGGCTGTATGTATTGGTTTCAAAAATTTCCATGTAAATTCAAACAATACTGATTGACCATTGACTAGAAAAATAAGTTTTTCTAATCTGATTCATACCTAAGTTGGTAAGAATGAAGGTTAAGTTTTTATAATCTTTAAACTTCTGATCAAAGTTAGCAATTCAGCATTCATTTTATGGGCACTTAGGAAAGCACAGGTTCACCTGTTGTTAATAACTTTGATGCGCAGCGACGCTGTAACATAGTGCGCGGAACAAGTTGTAGCTTCATAACTTGCAATGCGAAAGCAAAAACGCCAGGAACATTAATTAGATTTCCTGAACTATGACCAGGTTTCTGCGAAACCACTCGTCGTACAGTTATCGTTGGTACAACTCATGTGTAAGGAAAGCGGCATGGCGTGTGACGTAAAGCCCCATATAAATTTTACTATAGGCACATTAATGTCGCTACGTGAAATTGATTTGCAAGCAGAAACATATTATGATTGTGAAAACGGGGTTTACGATTTATTTACACAATACGATATCGACTTTAAACATTATAAACTATCACTGTACCGTTGTTATCAAGTAGGTACTCGTGGCTAGTTTCTCATTTGTTGTATTTTCCACAAGAAATATATCAGG
>JAWMCH010000065.1:0-25000 GCA_033675125.1 Athetis lepigone | reverse complement strand
CTGTCTTTCTATTGTGTCTTAAATCACGTGTGTTCGAAGGATTAAATGGCTAAAAATTAAAAGTGTTTGTAAATGGTTTAATTAAAATGAACTATTCTGTTTTCTGATTTTGTATTTGCTCCAAATTGAGAATTCACTACAGTAATTTTAATCAGCCCTTCAGTATCTAAACCAGTCAAAACTTAGATAACTTTTAAAATAATGAAGGAGATATTACATTATCTAGGTGCGTGACTAATTAGGCCAGAATGTTATGAAAACAAAAATTGATAAAGTAATCACATTAGTATTGAAAAAATAAATAATGCAAAATGTTTACTTTTGCAATTTATTGTGTAAATAATTATAATATCAGTGACATTTCTTTTATCTGTAAACACAATAGCTTATAATAATTATTCATCGATAGTTGAAGTTGCTTATTGCAAAACTGTTTTGTCATATGACATAAGTGGAATGAAAAATCCATGAAATCGATGTTAACATGGAGTTACAGTGGAATGAAATAAGTAGGCAAATACCAAATGTATTAGATTGCGCCATGGAAATTAAGACTTCGTTGCAATACTACAAAATCTTATCCTATTAATATTATAAATGTGAAAGTTTGTAAGGATGGATGGATAAATTTGTTGTTAAAAATTTACTGTAAAACCTGCTCCATACTTCCCCCGCGAATCGACGAAATGTGGAGCCGTTTCGCTTCTTGTGTTCGTGAACCTATTCCGGAGTCGCGCGCGATTCGTGTAGGAAGTGTAGAGTGAGCTTTACATAGCTTGTCATTAGAATAATTGACCCTTGAGGCTCTGGTCTCAAGGGTCAATTATTATTAAGCCAAATATACCAAAAACCTATTCTTGAAAAGCTAGCTAGTCCAGCTAGTCTTGTAAATGTTAATCAAAATTATGAAATCTAATAAGAATCGTTTCGTCGGCGCCGTCGTCGAATTGGAGACCATTTAATTTTATTTTTCGCAAGTTATTAGGTACTAAGCGCAGTCTCACCCTGTACATCTATGTTTTATTTTATATTAGCTTTTGCCCGCGACTTCGTCCGCGTGAAATAATAGTTCCCGTTCCTGAGAGATTTCCGGGATAAAAACTATCCTATGTCCTTTGTCGGGTCCTGGACAATATCTGTACCAAATTTCATTCAAATCGGTTCAGTGGTTTAGGCGTAAAGAAGAGACAGACAGACAGACAGACAGAGTTACTTTCGCATTTTTAATATTAGTACGGATTATCATTTGAGCTTTTTCCCACTTAATCCTTAGAACACACGTGATTTGAGACACAATAGAAAGACAATAGCAGCCCGCCAGCCGGCTGTCGCTTGGTCGTTGAAAGGTAAGGGATAACATTAAACTTTTCTACAATTAGTTGGCTCTCGAAAACGTGGACTTTATTGCGTAATATCAAGTAATAATATCTTCTTGCCGTACTTCGGAAAGTATGTAAAGTGGTTGTGTCATTCGTACATCTTTAAGTCGTTACTGGTAGCTAGAAAGTTCGACAATCAGTCTCAACAAGGAGTATTGTGCTTACCAGTGACTAAGTTAAAAATTCCAAGTCAAATTATTTATTTCCATGAGACTAAAAAACACTTTGGAATGTCTTTAACAAGACAAAAATGAAACTAGTTGCCCATTCCAAAATATTGTTACAGAAAAGAACGGCCAAGAAACTTCATACGCCACAGACTTCCGAAATTTTAGTTATTTTTGGGTTTTTAGTTTTTGAAGGCGGTTATTTTTTTTTTTGAGAAACGTTTTTTTGAAATGTTACATTGGTGTTGTTAAATATAAGGTGACTGGTAATTATTGAACGATACTTGAACGTGTGATTGTGCTCATGATAACCAACAACTTTTTTAATGGGAACAAATCTGAAATCGCGAAAATAATATCAGCTGTTCAGTCATTAGGCAAACATAAAAGTACTGGGCAGCAATTTTTTTTATTTATAGTCAATAGTCAAATCGTTTATTTTCATTAGGCCAAAAAAAAGGTACTTTGAAACGTCATTTACAAAAGTGATTGTAGTTGTTATTACAGGCTTGTTCCCGTAGTAAAAGTTGTTGGTTATCATCAGCACAATCACGCGCTTAAGTATCGTACACTAATTACCAGTCACCCTATATAAGTAGACTAGCTTTTGCCCGCGGCTTCGCTCGCGTTAGAAAGAGACAAAAAGTAGCCTATGTTAATCTCCATCCCTTCAACTATCTCCACTCAAAAAATCACGTCAATTCATCGCTCCGTTTTGCCGTGAAAGAAAGACAAACAGACAGACAGACAGACACACTTTCCCATTTATAATATTCGTATGGATTAAAAAATCACGTCAATTCGTCGCTCCGTTTTGCCGTGAAAGAAAGACAAACAGACAGACAGACAGACACACTTTCCCATTTATAATATTAGTATGGATAAAACAGTGGTCTTCAATTAAATCCAGTTAGACTGCAAGCGGACCCTAGCATAGTTGGAAAATGCTAGGGAGATGATAATCTAGTAAGATTTTACTAATAAATCTGACAGAGAAACAAAATGATTAATTATTTGGTTGATTAAAGTACTTACTAATAAGATAATCCTGACTTATTGGATTGTTAAGTAGACTGAACATAATCCCATTAGTGATAACAACATATTGATCTTATTCCCTCAAAGTAGAATTAATACTACATCTAATAAGATGGTAATAATCCTTGATAATACTTAATTTAGGTATATTTGAAAAAAGTACTTTTTTAAAAATAATTGTCGGAAATTTCCTTTTAAGTTAAATAATTTTGTGTCAGAAAATTCCCGATTTTATGTAACATCATTAACAAATAAACACATATAGGTAGTCATTTAACTAATGTAATAAACTAGCGACCCGTCCTAGCTTCGCATGGGCGTTAGAAATCATTGAAAATCTTGGATTTTAATATATATTTTTTTTACCTACCTAGCCTATGCTGTCCTACTGCTGGGCAAAGACCTACCCTAACTCCTTCCAGACTCCCTTTTTCTTCGCTTCCTCGAACCGGCTCTCGTGGTGTGCTTCAAGCTTATCACGCCACCTTTTCCTGGGCCGGTCTCGGTGACGGCGTCCATCCTCCGGTACCCACTGTGTAGAGACTTTAGCCCAACGGTCACGATTCATGGGGCTAACGTGACCCGCCCAATCCAAAAAAAAAACGCATCAAAATCCGTTGCGTTGATTTAAAGATAGACATCATACATAGGTACAGACAGCGGAAAGAGCCTTTGTTTTATAATACCTACTATTTTGCTACATAATACGGATGTAAAACTGTATCTAATGGTTGCGGAATAGTTTTAATAGTTACTCTGACGCCGGAACATAAAGGGCAACCGAAGGAACATGAGTGGGTTTTAGTCAGTAAAAGTCTGACACGCCCTCCCGCCGCACCCAAGACGGGAGCAGTGATTGGATGATATTCCACTCATCAAAAAAAAAAAACTTTCTAGCTACCAGTGAATGACACAACCCTTTACATACTTTCCGAAGTACGGCAACAAGATATTATTACTAGATATTACGCAATAAAGTCCACGTTTACGAGAGCCAACCAATTGTAGAAAAATTTAATGTTATCCCTTACCTTACCTTTCAACGACCAATCACGTTTGAAACTATAATGTACTGTACTTACTAACAATGGGAGCCAATTAACTTTCGATGTCGGCCGACTGCATATATGACGTGCAACGTTAAACCAACCCTCTCACTGTGAATAGGTCAAAATTAGAGCCAAAATAGAATTAGGTCAGTACGTGAGACTAAACCTGTATGATGATCGATAGATATTAACGGGAATGGTTTTAAGCCAGACTATATTAATATTAACATGTATTTTATTGAAACTCATCCCCTAGCGGCGTTAAAAAAAGCGGTAGGAAGCTATTTTGGGGGAAAATTTTGAAATTGTTATCAATAGTTCTTTGTGCTTTTGAATTAAATTACATTTTATTTTGACAAATTAATTGTTTTAAAAACAAAGCATATAGTTCAGGAAACGATTCTGATAAAAGTGTAGTTACCTTTATGTACCTATATGTATGTTCTAGATTGACGCAAAAACCTATACACAGACGATTATTTTTTTTTCCAAAAATGAGTTTTAAGGGTCGAATAACGTTATAGCTAAATAGTTATGTGGTCACCATGCACTGAGGTCCACGTGAGCGAATTAAGCGGAATTTCGTCTGTTAGTAAACTATTTCACACTGTTAGTAAACTATTAAAATTGAAATAAAAGACATTAAAATAGAATCTGTTTACCCTCAATTAAACGATACCTTTCAATTCATAGATAGAAAAGATCTTCTAAAACCCATTAAAAGTTTTACTATCACATTTAACACAAAATACTCGTAATTAATTTCTACCTAACTAGTAGGAAACCACAAACGAACATAATAATTGAATACACTGCACCTGACCACTTATTGTTTCTGCATCAATGTTAAAGCTATCGTTGTCGTCAATCACCTATTGTTGGGTGTTATTGCTTAAGTTCGTGACTTCGGTTCCATCAAGCAGGAATTGTTTGTGTGTGAAACGGCCGGTTAACTGCCACAACGAACAAGACTAACAAAACATACTTAATAGATAGAAAGAAAAGATATCGAGCCCTTATCGGCGTTTTAAGAGGAGAATAAAAGTCTTTCATTCGTCACCTACACTCTAATTATCGCTTTTTTACTACAATGCATTTTATTGATAACAGTGAGTAATTATAATTGACCTGTGATAAAAGGTTCGTATAAATATGTGGTGCAGCAGATGTTTCGGCACTGGCAGACATGGCTCGTTTGGTGTTGTGTGTTTTGGCTCTCCTGGCGGCCGGGGTCCTCTCGGAACCCGTCCCACCCTCTCGGAGCAACGTCTCGCAGAAAACTGGTAAGTTAATTTTATATTCATATTCAATTTCTTTATTTGCGTTCCATAATGTTTACAGTGGTCTTACAGAGGGCTTAAGCTAAGGTACAGTTTTAGACCTTGTAGGGCACAGCAAAATTATTCAATTTATATTCATAAAGTTGGTTCTATAATTATTAACACATTTAAAAATAATATCCTTAATATTAATTAACTAAATCATAAGTGTTATAACATTTCTTTTTAATGTGTTCGTTTTGAATTTACATAATATTTAATAAGATTAAAACATATTGTATTAAAGTCAGCATTATATTTAAAAGTGAATTATATTTATTTAATGAATGTCATTTTTGTTATTATTGAGAAAATATTTATGTCGAAAGGAAATACTAAAAGTGAGGTGTATATTTTCAAATAGAAAACTATAATGTGTCATTTCTCTGCCTAGCCTTAACCCAAGCTAGAACCGTATGCAGGTTTTTACTGCAAGACTGCCTAAATGCCTATCTGTCCTTTCTACTCTCTTTACTGTGTTGTATAGCGGTCGCTTGGTAAGACTCATTGTCAGACTATCTGACATCTCTGACTACCGGTTACGACTGTCAAAGGTCAATGAGTGAAAACCAGGATCAACGATTTAACGGGACTCGGAGGTGTCACACTATCAACACCCCAACTCCGGGTTATTACTATGAAATTCCTGTGGAAATAGCACATTGTCCATGACCTTAAAGTCAAGCCTAGGACTATGCTCAGCGCTTGCGCTTGCAACCATTACATCAACTATGACAGAACGGGGTTAGTAAGGGCAGAGAAAAAACCATAACATGTAAAAAAACCATTTCTTTTACGTGATTCTTCATTATTACATGCTATTATTCCAGCCCCTCTAGACAAGTGGCATTGTAGTATAGATAGCGAAAACGAATATATTGTCAAAATGTATGGAGATGTCAAATTGTTTAGCGAAAGTTTATGTCAATTCCATACATTTGACAATCTATTCGGTTTCGTTTTCTATTCTACAATGCCACTTGTCTAGGCCCTCGGTACTTAAATAGTAAAAACTTATATAGAAAGAAGTGAACTTATATAGAAAGGAGTAAAAATCGTGATCTCAAATCTGTTCCTGGAGAAGAAAGGTCAGTCTACGATAACTAAACTGGTATTTTTACATATGTTATCTTATAGCGGATCCAGCCTTCTTGCAACGCCAATTGGATTTACTGCTCCTGTTCTACCATCTTCATGAACCGAACCATGTCGAATCCTGCAGGGTCATCTCTAAGACCTGGAATCTCGAAAAGAACATTGAACACTTCAGCGTAAGACCCGGTTTTACCGAGCTTGAAGTCTCTCATATCTTACGAATTTTTTTAAAAACATTCTTGTAACAATTCGTTCGTTATATACAAGTGCAATCTACTTTTATATAACAAGTGCAATCTACTTTTTTTTCTTGTTCCAAAACTAATTATTTATAAGGTTTTTGGAATCTATCTATTGACTAGTTTGCTTTATAAAACTTTTTATCTTCGTGTATGCCTGTTGTTGTAACCAATTATTCTTCTATTTGGTTCAGAATGTGACTGCCGTGACTACATTCGTGTCAATGTTGGAGCACCAGTGGCTACTTCCACGAGCTGTACCGTTCTCCATCCTCGAAAACGAGCACAAGTTTGAGGTCATGACTCTGTACAATGTACTGATCTCTGCCAAGGACTACGACACATTCTACAAGACCGCTGTATATGTGAGAGATCGAGTCAACGAGCACCTTTTCGCTTACGTACTTAGTGTTGTGATTATGAGCCGACCAGACACGCAAGGAATCTACATCCCCCGTTTGTATGAGGTCTTCCCTTCATTCTTCAACAATGGTGAAATTATGACTACAGCTCAGAGGATAAACACTCACGGCTTCCGTATGATCGAGCACTATCCCTCTACCTACAAATGGGACAATAATGTTGTCATTAGGTGGAATGCTACTATCTGGCCTTATCATACCAGTAGCATTATGCCTATGGCATACTTCACGCACGATTACGGTCTAAACACTTTCTACTACAACGTTCATCTCTCACAACCAAACTGGTTGAACAGCGAAGCTCTACCATTCAACAACCACCGACGTGGAGAATGGATCTGGTTCTTGCACAGTCAGATAGTTAAACGTTACTACATGGAGAGATTGTCAAACGGTCTCGGCGAAATCCCCGAACTCGGTTACGATGTTGTTGAAGATGGTTACAATTCTGGTCTTTTGTACCACAATGGAGTACCATTCCCTGTAAGACCTAACTACTTCAACCTCAACCAGCCTCAGTTTGTGAATGAAATCCAAGAAATTCTCGATTATGAACGTCGTATTCGTGACGCCATCGATCAGGGTTACGTAATTAACGTAAGTATTTGTTTTATTTAATAATTTACTTGTTCTTTTAAACGAAACTTGTTATAACATTCCTTATTTTGTAGCATCTTGGCGAACATATCAATATTCGTACTCCTGAGGCTATTGAGGTCTTGGGTCGTGTTATTGAGGCCAACGTTGACTCTCCGAATGTGCAATACTACAAGGACTTTATCAGCATTTGGAAGAAGGTTTTGGGAAATTCTATCCAACAAAACCAGCGTTACCACCAGTAAGTTATTGAATATAATTCATAAAATTTAAATTAAGCAACTGATCTTCGCTAGTCAACGTAACTTGAAATTATTTTCAGATTCTCTCCTTTGGTTGTTCCGTCGGTATTGGAACACTACCAGACAGCTCTGCGTGACCCTGCATTCTACATGATTTGGAAACGTGTCTTGGGACTATTCCAGTTATGGCAAGAGTCGCTCCCTCACTACAAGCCCGAAGAGCTAGCCTTACCCCAGGTCCAGATCCAAAAGGTTGAGGTAGACAAGCTTGTGACATACTTCGAATACGACTATTTGAACGTCACCTCTCATCTGCACATGAATGAAGAAGAAGGTAGCTTTTAAAATATAAAAACTTTTTCGTTCTTTTTATGTGTGATCATATTAATCATATCGATTTCATCTGTTGGTAGCAAGAGAAGTGTACGACCAAGTCAGTGTCTTGGTACAACACCCAAGATTGAACCACAAATTCTACCAAGTTCGCGTTAATGTCAAGAGCGAAGTGGCCAAGAGTGTCATCGTTAGGTTCTTCTTGGCACCGAAACATGACAGCAGAGGCAATGAAATTCCTCTTCACGTGAACACACAGAACTTCTTACAGATAGATGAGTTCGTACATGACTGTAAGTTTGATTTATTATTTATTTGTTATACGTAACACTCCAGGTTTGGAATTGAAGTATACTAACTAAAATTATTTGCAGTACCTGTGGGAGAATCCGTCATCACCCGCGACTCTGCTACCAACACTGGCCAAGATTCCGAACGCGCACACCAACTTTACCAGACGGTTGAGAAGGCACTGCATGGCAGGGGAGAATTCTTTATCGAGCAGAATGAAGGATTGGATACAATGGCTCAACATTTGTTGCTACCTAAAGGTACCCATTTTTTTACAAATATTATTATTTGTCTAAGGCGAATATCAATATCAGAAATGCAACAGCTGACTGTTGCATTATACTGTCATGATTTCAATTAAGTTCGATCGCATCCCTATATACGTAAAACAGGCAGTGAGTAATACCATGCAATGCTACAAAAACTTATTACGATTATTTTTCTCACAGGTCGTGTTGGAGGCATGCCTTTCGTCCTCATGGTCTACATTTCCGAATACCGCGCACCCAAGCATGCCCCCAATCCTGCTTCTGACCCCACTGTGACTCTGGGTCTGACTTCAGTCGCTCGTCCACTGACCGACCAGCCATTAGGCTTCCCAGTCAACAGGCCTCTCTATCAATGGCAGGTGGAGGATGTCAAGAATATGTACTTCCAAGATGTTCTGATCCATCATAAGCACACCCCGGAAATTGGTGTTCCTCATGTGGAATAAGCGATTCTCGGAGTGTTATTGGTGCCAAGTGAAACGATGTTGCTTCTTTATGTATGAATTACCGAATTTAGTTCCTCATTCAGTAGTTTGTTACAAACTTCACCAATTGAAAAACAATGCTGGGCTTAAAACCTCGTCCAGATTATTTTTATAATGGTGTGCCTTGGCACCAGTAAGCATATCAGATAACATGTGTTGTGTATTAACAATATTTATTTATATAGTGTATGTATTTATTATTGATGTATATTTTTTTATATAATGATTATATATATGTATGTATTAAAATATTATAGTGTGTGTTCAATGTAGTTATTGTTAAAGTGATGTTTACCCACCAAAGACGTAAGCTGTTCTTGTTAATGAAGCCTTAAATAATTTTGTACCATTTACAAGTCTATAGTTTTGAAAATGTGACTCAGTTACTCTTTCCGTCAGCTAGATAGATCTCAGATTCAAATAATCTCTTATGTATTTTGTTATATATTATAAATAAATAAAATATAATTGAAAACATGGCCATTTTATTGCCAATTTTTACCTACTCCAGGATCCTACTTGTAATATTCTTGCCTTTATAAAGTTATTATGCCACTAGCAAGACCCAAAATTGCTGACGATTATTTTTCTAGTTGTAAACGTGTCTAGATGCTACTGCTACAGTTAAACGCATCTTTATTTAAACTTTTTATTTTCATTCAACCAAATCTGTTGTTGACTAAGGACAAAAAAAAACTCATTCCTCGAAGTTTTTAAACACTTTGTAGAGCTGTTCCTGTTAAATAGAAACTATGTAGTTTATAAATTGTACGTAATTTGAAATTGGACGTTGTTATTCTTTTTATAAATGACACAAGTCTGCTACAAATGTCTGCCGTGTGTGGAATAAACGTTTCCCATGTTATGATATTTTAATCTTTTATTCCATTAAAACTCCGCACTCTATAACAGTTCCATTAACTAGCACTATTTATATAGATTAACTTATTCTAAAAGTAGTTCTTCATAGCAAAACCAGAGCAGACTGTTGAACCAGTGGCAAAATTGTTTTTAGACAGATGCTACTCATGTTTTCATCTCCCACCAGGTCAAAAATGTACAATGGCTGACTTAATGCCTTAGGCATTTTTTTCATATGATTTTAATTGGTAAAAGAAGAAGTTTCAACAAATGAAGTCTTGCGTCAGGGATTAAAAAGGAACTCCATTAAGTGACGTAGTATGCAACAGTAAAATCAATTTACGTAAACAAGTACCTAATTATATTCTAATGGTAGGTAACATATTAGAACAAGACGAGTGTCCTTGTTTTTAATTTAACGATATTGTAACCTCATATTTATATGGATACACTAATCTGTATAAATATAAAATGGTATACTGACTGATATATCAACGGTAAGAAAGGATTTTTAGTAATTTCAACACAAGGCAAAAGACGGGATGAAAGTGCCAACGTAGGCAAAGCCGCGGATGAAAGCTAGTACTAAATAATATAATTGATACTAGTCATATGAGCCGTATACGCAATATGAAACTATTACATGCACTGTACGTAACATTAAATGATACATTGTATCCCTGTTCAATTAATTTACAAATATAAAATCTAAGAAAATTATATATTATGATCTTCTGAAAGCACATAAAGCTTAACGATCCTAACATAAAATAATCGTAATTAATTAATACTAAATATACGATAAAATCTAAGTTCGTTTAGGTACCTATTATTGTAGTTATTATTTAAGACGACGTTTCCGAAATATTCAGAGCTTGACGTGACATGAGGATATATCAACCGTCTAGCAGAAGTCTACCAGAGACCAGAGATTACTTCAACTTTGATCAACTCTTTATTAATGGCATTTGCGGAAAACACACCGCAATTCTGCCACGACCATCTTTATTTTACAATCGCAAACGAAGAAAGATATATAACAAAAATATATGCAATATGACTGCGATGGTCTCCTCCTTGTGAAGAGACCTGGTCCGTCAGAGCCTCGTCAGTGAATCAGCAGGGTGTACACGTGCAGGTGAGGTTGGCTTTGACTCTGGAGGTGATGGTAGGGCCACTTACACCCCGACCAGAGATTACACCGAAGGATTTCTCTTTTTAAAGAATTTTTAGGAAATCTTTATCCTGTTTCTCGTACCAACAAAAAAAAAATCGGCCAAGAGCGTGTCGGGCCACGCTCAGTGTAGGGTTCCGTAGTTTCCCGTCCGTCACAATAAGTGTTCCCAATTATGTGATAAAAAAAGGCAATTTGTTACGTTGACATACTAAGTACGCAGAAAATATTTTGTACAACCTTTTTGTTTTTATCAAAATAATTTTCCTAGATTTTTCTTCTACTTTTCAGATGTTTTTCATATTTTTTAAACTTATGGTTCAAAAGTTAAAGGGGGTTACACATTGTTTTTACTTTTGGAGCGATTATTTCCGAAATTATTGACATTATCAAAAAATGATCTTAGTAAACCCCTATTCATTTTCAAATACCTATGCACATCACATCACACGCTAGCTAGGGATCAAATAAAAAAAAAACAGCTTTCTAGTGCTAACGGTCACAGAGATTAAGCGATGATGGACAGACGGACAGATACACATGGCGAAACTATAAGGGTTCCTAGTTGTTGCGGAATCGTTATAGTAGTTACCGTGACCCCGGAACATAAAGGGCAACCGAAGGAACACGAGTGGGTTTTAGTTACGTAGTAACTATTTATTAATCTGTGGTTTTAGTCAGTACAAGTCTGTGCGCCCTCCCGCCCCGTCTAGTACAGGAGAAGTCATTTGATGACACCCCAAAAAAAAACCAACAAAAAACTTAAACTACTGACTAAAAGATCAGCGCAGCCTTAATGCTTTGAGCTGTTTCCATTGTGTTCTTACCCTTAAACTACATGAATATGACCCCAGCCTTTAGCTTGTTTCCTTGATTTTTTCATACCTGTACCTTTTTCATCCCTACTACTATATACCTATAACTGGTGAGTATGAACATCAGCGCAGACTTTGTACCTCGAGCTGCCTTGTAATATCTACCCTGTTCTTCATATGTTAAGAAATTCGTTACTTCTGGTTCATCGAGCTGGGATTTTTTGTATGGAAAACAGGCTGGCTAAGAACAGATTTCAACAAAATATTCTTAATAGGCAGAAATAAAAGAATGATCGGATTGTAACAGACGTATGACAAGACAATCGGTTCGACCTGCTCTCTAATTATCGTGTTTTACCACGTGTGGGTTGATAACAGTGACAATTGATGACCTGTGATAAAAGGTGCGTATAAATATGTGGTGCAGCAGATATTTCGGCACTGGCGGACATGGCTCGTTTGGTGTTGTGTGTTTTGGCTCTCCTGGCGGCCGGGATCCTCTCGGAACCCGTCCCATCCTCTCGGAGCAACGTCTCGCAAAAAGCTGGTAGGTTCATATAGCAATATTATTTCTTTAGAATGTTTATCGCAGGGAATAAATTATTTTTAGTGTGCTTAACACATTTGTAGTTGATGAAATAATTAGTTACTTTGTTATTTATTCATTAAAATTTTGTTTTGATTTCGGAACTGAAACTTATTATTTTTTTCTTAATCTTGTAGCGGATCACGTTTTCTTGCAACGCCTGTTGGATTTGCTGTTTATATTCTACCACCTACATGAACCGAATCATATTGAGTCTTGCAAGACCATCGCGAAGTCCTGGAATCTCGAGAAAAACATTGAACACTTTAGCGTAAGCCTAGGTTTTATTTTGTCTCAAACTGTTTTCGAATCTTCCAAACAATGAGACTGTTGTTGTAACCTATTTATTTATTTTAATTCAGAATGTGACTGCTGTGACTACACTCGTGTCGATGTTGGAGCACCAGTGGGTTCTTCCTCGAGCAGTACCGTTCTCCATTCTCGAAACCGAGCACAAGTTTGAGGCGATCACTCTGTACAATGTGCTTATCTCTGCTAAGGACTACGACACATTCTATAAGACCGCTGTTTATGTGAGAGATCGAGTCAATGAGAATCTTTTCGCTTACGTACTTAGTATTGTGATTGTGAGCCGACCAGATACGCAAGGAATCTATGTTCCTCGATTGTATGAGGTCTTCCCTTCATTCTTCAACAACGGTGAAATCATGACAACCGCTCAGAGAATAAACACACACGGATTCCGCATGATCGAGCACTATCCTTCTACCTATAAATGGGACCAGAATGTTGTCATTAGGTGGAATGCTACTATCTGGCCTTATCATATCAATAGCAATACGCCTATGGTATACTTCACTCACGATTACGGTCTAAACACTTTCTACTACAACGTTCATCTCTCTCAACCAAGCTGGCTGAATAAGGAGGCTCTTCCTAAGACATTCAACCAACACCGCCGTGGAGAATGGATCTGGTTCCTGCACAGCCAGATAGTTAAACGTTACTACATGGAGAGATTGTCAAACGGTCTTGGTGAAATCCCCGAACTCGGACACGATTTTGTTGAAGATGGTTACAATTCTGGTCTTTTGTACCACAATGGAATACCATTCCCAGTGAGACCTAACCACTTTAGCCTCGATCAGCCTCAGTTCGTTGATAAAATCCAAGAAATTCTCGATTATGAACGTCGAGTTCGTGACTCTATCGATCAGGGTTACATAGTCAACGTACGTGTTTCTTTTACATAACCTATTTTCTTTTTCTTTTTACCGAAACTTGTTATAATATTCCATAATTTGTAGCATCTTGGCGAACACATCAATATTCGTACTCCTGAGGCTATTGAGATCTTGGGTCGTGTTATTGAAGCCAGTGTAGATTCTCCGAATGTGCATTACTACAAGGACTTCATAAGCATTTGGAAGAAGGTTTTGGGCAATTCTCTCCAAGAACACCAGCAGTACCACCAGTGAGTAATTAAACATAAAACTTTCAACTTTAATTACTATGTTCATCAGTTTACTAACTTGTAACTATTTTCAGCTATGCTCCCTTGGTTGTCCCATCGGTTCTAGAACACTACCAGACAGCTCTACGTGACCCTGCGTTCTACATGATCTGGAAACGTGTGTTGGGACTGTTCCAGTTGTGGCAAGAAACTCTTCCTCACTACAAGCCTGAAGAGCTTGCCTTGCCCCAGGTCCAGATCCAGAAGGTTGAAGTAGACAAGCTTGTGACATACTTCGAATACAAATACATGAATATCACGTCTCATCTGCATATGAATGAAGATGAAGGTAGTATTAAAAATATTGATGCTCTATATTTTCTTCCGTGTGATCATAAATTCATATAGCTTTTATTTGTTACCAGCCAAAGGAATGCTCGACCAAGTCACAGTGGTAGTACAGCATCCAAGATTAAACCACAAGGCTTACCAAGTTCGTGTTAATGTCAAAAGCGAAGTCGCGATGAGAGTTCATGTGAAGTTTTTCTTAGCACCGAAATACGACAGCAGCGGCAGTGAAATTCCTCTTCACGTTAACACACAGAACTTCTTGGAGATAGATGCATTCGTTTACGATTGTAAGTTTGTACTATTTTATTTATTTATTTATTCCTAAAGGCTTACCAACTAAGAGACATACAGTCTTAAAAATAATATAACAATGAACAGTTAATGTATGCTCTTATGAAACAGGTAAGCACAGCATTGTTTTTTGACACTTCAAGCAAATGAAATGATTTTAAAAAATAAATAAAAAAATAAAATATCTTTATTTCAGACCCAAAGTGTCCATAACGATTTTAAATATATTGCATTCACTGTTAGATTTAATGTATTTTTTGCTTTTTTCGCATACTAATCCAATATCAATTAAAATCATTATGTGAGCGATGATAAATAATGATTTAAAATAACTCTTCGAATAAATGTGTGTCCCGTATGTAATCTTTGACAATAAGCGAGACGAAGAAAAATAAGTAATTAGTCCGTCAGTTACATTATCTAAAAAATTTGGACACGTATTTTTTTTCCTAAACGAAAAATGACGACAGTACAGTGCGTTGAAGTTTCGCGTGACGTCACGATCTGATACAACTTTTGCTTAACGGTGACGTCAAAAGCCCCCATTTCGGAACTTTGTTGCGCTTTATCTTAGTACCGTATTTTTTAATTAATTTGATCAAGCAAAAAATACGTGACCCGTTTTTTTTTGCGGATCTATCTACCTATCTATTTTTTTAATGTAGTCGACATCCCTCCTCTTGTTAACGGAAGTTGAACTTCATTAAAGCATACTAACTTAAACTATTTGCAGTACCTGTCGGGGAATCTGTCATCGCCCGTGACTCTGTGACCGACAATGACGAGGATTTCAGACCCGCATATCAAATCTATGAAACCGTACAGAAGGCAATGCACGGTCAAGGAAAGTTCTACGTCGAGCCGAGTGAGAGAACAGAAAAACTGATTCAACATCTGTATCTGCCTAAGGGTATGAATTTTTTGGTGTCGTAATACCCTTGATTATAAATAAAATATTGATTGTGTTCAATTTAAGCGACCCAAGGTAAAACATCTAATAAAATATCTACGAGTAATATAAAGGTAGACTGTACACGATCTCATTAATTTGTGTATAACATTTTTCACCTATACTTACACTCTTAGCAAATAAAATTTCTGATTTCTGAAAATAATTTCTCAGATACAATATTTAAAAAAAAATTGATGTCCAAAACAGTGGAAGCAATTACTGTTTAAGTTACTTTGTAGTTTCATCAATTAGTATTCGTGCTAAAAAACTCATTACCATTGTTTTTCTTACAGGTCGTGTTGGAGGCATGCCTTTTATCCTCATGGTCTACATTTCCGAATACCGCGCACTCAAGGGTGCCCACGATACTGATTCTGCTGTGACGCGCGGTTTGCCTTCATTCGTTCGTCCTCTGACCGACTTGCCTTTAGGCTTCCCAGTCAACAGGCCTCTCCATCTCTGGATGGTGGAGAATGTCAAGAATATGTACTTCCAAGATGTTCTGATCTATCATAAGCACACCCCTGAAATTGTAGTTCCTCATGCGGAATAGGCGATTCTCTAAGCGTATTTACGATCTAGGTTGTGTATTTATAGTATTTATTTATTAAGTGTATCTATATATTTATTATTGTTTTTTTTTTCAATAAGTATGATTTTGTATTAATTTTTTATAATAGTGATGATGTTGTTTTTAAATTGTAAATCCATGTTCTGTACACCTAAGAACAAGATGAATATAATTTTGTACCATTTACAAGTCTAAAGTTATGAAAATGTAACTCAGTTACTCTTTCAGTCAGCTTGATAGATCTCAAATTCACATATTTTTTTATGTAATTTGTGAATAATAAATAAAATATTTTTGAAAATATGCCATTCTATTTATTGCCAATCGTTTTTTTATCTTCTATAGTCACTAGACTAGTGTAAGTACCCATACTTGTTGATCTACCTTAGGTATTAGGACAGCCATAAAATGTAAGCAGGACTTTAAATACAAATAATCGAAACCTTTGAAAGTGTCAGAATATTTGAAAAAAAAAAAAAAAATATACTTTTTATTTTCAAATAGTTATGCTTCCGTAATAATTTTTAATAGTTAGCCTATCCAGGTATGAGCCTCTAGAAATACTTTCAGCTTACTACGATACTTCTTTATATCTATTGGGACATTTCACACACGACCTAAACTAGACAAAGTCTGTGCTAAGGTAATCAGACAAATGATATACAAATTTCAAAAATTTATAAATAAATTACAATCAGACACAAAATAACAATAAGCAACACGGAGGCGTTGCTGCATATACGCAATACGCGTCTGATACAAAACTGAGCGTGCGTTTGTACGTTCCTTTGTGAGTGTTAGTGTTTCACAGTTCTGAACCTAAGCTGCAAGCAGGCGTATACCAAGAGTACAATGACAAATACGCGTATATGAAGCTACACTTCCGTGGACAGAGATACTTCTGCTCATCACACTAAGATTTGTCCTAAGTGGGAATCGAGACCACGGCCTCTGGCTTAGCGGTCAGGATCGTTAACCACTCAATTTTCGACCTGACAGAGTGACAGAAGTTTCTTTCGAATTTTATGACTATTGCAGTTTGAAGGGTGAAATCGGCATTCTATTGATTAAAACCATCCGGCGGTTCTTCAGCCAGTCTCACGGCCGGGAGCGAGCTAAGCAATCCTCAATTTCCCACGTCTGAGTAAAAGTGCTATTAAGTTTTCCCAATAAAAACTTCTAAGTTTCCTCCTTTTAGAGTTGGTGAGAAGTTGGTGGTGTGTCATCGCCGTGTCTTGAAAACCAAGTAAAGCTGTTGGTTGCGCCTATTACCATCCCATCAGACTATTGTTGTAGTTGCGCCCTAACACTAATTTCTACCTTTTATTTCAATTGTAGTGAAAGAGCTGATTGATATTTGGAGACCTTCCTCAAAAAAAAGTTGCTTCTTATATCGTCTTTTTCGCAGAAGGATACGCAACAACGGTTTTAACTAGCATTCCCCCGTGGTTTCACCTGCGTTAAGATAGGATTTTGGTTACTGCTACGTGTTACAGTGTAATTTTATATAGCCTATGTGTTACTACACTACTGTAAAAGAGTAACAAACATACACACACATATTCACACAAACATTCACATTAATATTGCTAGGAGAATATTAGTAAAATATATGTACCTATCTATTACTATGATATTTCCAGAATTTGGCTACCGAACTCCAGACTAGACTTCTGGAGGATATATTACAGCGGTTGTCCAGTACATATAAATAATCTCATAATGGCGAATCACACTAAGGACTTTGCTTCTACACTCAAGATCCGATCTTGCAGAAATTATTATTTGGTAAACTCGGAATACTTAAATATTACAATTCAATTAGATATTATATATTAATATAACACTACTACACACAATATATTAACAATTATTCAGTTTTAGATACACTTTATCGTTCGCGTATCATGATACACTAATGTTACAAAGCTTTAGAGTTTGATGACCGAGTAAATCTTAAGAATTACTAGTTCGGATAAAAAAATATTTTAGTTTAGATTGCCTTTTTATCGAGGAAGCCTTTTAAAATAGGCTATCTACGGAATCGGATCAGTAACTAAAGATGCTTTCCCCAGCATCACCGCGGAGGTCTGCTAGTCTAAATAAATAACATACTTAGGTACCTAGTAAGTTAGTCTATTACCTAGTTGTTATAACTATTTGCTAGTCTAAATATTATAAATTTAAAGAAAATCAAAGTTATATAAAAATATATTTTTCTTTCTTTAGAATTAAGTCCTACTTCATACTGACATTGTAGGTAGTTCCATCTTTATTTACAATGCCAAAAACTAAGAACTACACAGTATTTGAATACAACGCCATCTGCGATGAAAAGGATAAACTAATTGTATCAAACTTACAGTTTTTGCTTCTAACTAAAGACGTAAGATGGCGCTAAAATGCAAGTTGATTTCATTTTACTAAAAGTATTATAAAATCTGCACTTTTGAAAATCAATAAGCATATTTTGATGTATTCAGAATTACAAACATAAATTCAATTCAATTCAATTCAAATATTTTATTTCAGAATTACATCCATAATATTGTTAGTAGTAATATAATTTAGCCTAATGTTAGTATTAAATTAAATTTATACTATAATAAACAAGTACCGCTATTTATTTGAACACTTACCCACCTTCGTAAAAACATTCAGGATGCCATTAGAGGAAGAGTGCAAGCGCGCCATCATGGAAGCGCATCGCTTTCGCATGATCGCAGCGAACCCGTCAACGCACGCCTCCGCGAACATCCCTGACGCGCTACAGTGCCAAGGCAACCCCAAAAGCACCCTGAATGCGTTATTGTCCTGTACGCGCAGGTTGCTGTATGCCCGCTGGGTATACTTGGTCCACAGGCTGCACGTGATAAATAGGATGTTCACTTATTTTTAGTGTGTAGGGCTCGTTTATCAAAAATATTTTTATTTTTTTAATTTTTCATTTATATAAAATGATTTTTATACTTAGAGGACAAGCTGTTTCTCGTGGTTTCACCTGCATTTTGTTAGGTTTTTGTTACCGCTTCGCTATCGTGGGTCAAAGCGTGACATTATTTAGCCTATTGTGTTATTCTGATGTATATGTCATAGTCATCTGGTTGAATCAGCTATTTGATTGTATGACTAGCGCGTTCATTGAAAAGCAACATTTAATTGAATGATTAGGCCGAAAGCTGATTAAACAAGCGTCACTCAACGTCCAACTAGATAGCTGATTAAAGCATTGCCCTTTGAACAGAGCAGACGTAATATCAGTCAGGTGATCATTTTTTTTCCACTGCGGCGTTAGTAGTCACCAAAACAACCAGATGACTGCGACATATACACGATATTATTGTAAAGTTTTATCATAATTAATTCAGTAGTTTTTGCGTGGAAGGGAAAACCTATACCTACATTCATACACCCATATTCCATACATACCAACTTTGGCGTTTATAATAATTATTAATAAGGATAATGCCAACCCAAAGAAAATAACTGCATAATATTACGACATTAGATAAAACTGAATGTAGAACGAAAGGTGAAAAAACTTGAATCATAATAAAATAAACATAGCAACTTGTATCTTTCTACTTTTATTCAAAACATCAATAATAATAGTTTTAACTTTCTTTAATTTCTCTCTTCCCCTTTTTTAGGTTGTGGAACCTGCCGATTGCGGAATAAGTACCTAGTTCTAATAGTTACCGCGGTCCCGGAACCTGAAGGGAAACCGGAGAAACATGGATGGGTTGTAGTCAGTAAAAGTTTAACACTCCCTCCCATCCCGCCCCTCTCAGGGCAGGAGAAGAAGTCATTTGATGATTTACATAGGAAAAAAAGTACAGCTTCCATCATTTGAGAAAATTACTATACAAATCTTAGCCGCAACTAAAAACTTCTTAAGAGTCTCGTATTTGTTCGTCGGCTAGCTCTTGGCCCAAGTTTTACTTTCGTCATAATAAAAGCTGTTTTGCTGGCCGTTGCTGTAGTGTACTATTATTATCACCTGCCATTCATAGTACTAACTATCGTACTAGGTTCTGTTAATTACTTAATAAAAGAGGCAAAAATTCTGAATGAATAAGTGACAATGTAAAATTGCACCACAATTATGACAGAAGTTATCTGACAACTGTATTGGGCTATCGCCAATGCAAGCCAGGTTATCGCTGGTCGCTAGGCGAGTGTGTAAAAGTTGGCGATTATAATTTATTATTGCTTCATAATCTGCAATGTATACACTGATTGGCACTTGTTTTAAAAACAAATGATAGTACTTGTAGAAACGTTTTTCTTCCTAATTAGTTGGACTTTTTCTTACTTATTGGGGTAGGTACATGGAACTTAAAAGATCGGGGATTGTTTCGTCCACGCCGCACGGTCCCTAGTGTTGTGGTAATGTCCCAGTGTACGCGGACATGGCTGAAGTAAGAAGGCCCAGAAGTGGGTAGTGCCGGACGGCTCGCGAATGGCATGAGTAGCAATTCTCGTGGCCCATCTATTAGGCGAAAGTAGTACTAATATTAGGCGAAAGTGGTACTAGTAGCTACTAAAAACTTCGTTTGTGCACACGAAGTTTGTGCACGCAAGACTCACATAACCAACGTTTTCCCAAAGGGTGGCAGCCGTTAGAGCGGGGGCACACGATGCGTTAAAATCGCGACACGGTAAAATCTTTGCGGTGCGGCGCCGCAACGCATTGAGTGCCCCCGCTCTTAGGCATATTCTTAAATTAAACAAAAAAGCAAACAAGGGTCATTGGGCGTTTCAGACCCACTTTATGCAAGTTCGCGTACACAGACCAAATCAGCTTTAATTTAAAGTATTCACTCCCAATAAAAAAAAAGAAGTTTTTTTTAAGTATCCAATGTGATAATAAAGTTATTTAACATTTAAAATGTTGAGTATGTTCACTTAGTTTGTAGTATTTTAGCTGTAAGTCCCTGGATGGAGGCCTTAGTGTCGTTTAGAAAAGTCTTGTTACGCAGCTCTCAACCTCCTCAAGGATGACATGCAAAATTTCACAAAAAAAAAAATGTATACATGCTATAATGTGTGCATGGATGCGCAATTTAATTTTATTTTATGTTGTGGGTTCGAATCCGGGCAAGTACCAATGCGACTTTTTCAATTCATATGTACTTTTTAAAGTTTAAAATATCGTGAGGAAATCGGGACTTGTATTAAATATAAATTACAAAGGGAAACCTACCCGAAAAATGTGAGGAGACGAGTATCGGAGAAAAGCTATTTATTTTGAAATCGCAACTAATATTGTAACAGTGACAAAGTAAGAAATGAAAAAGCTCATAGTGCACTTCTGGTAGGTCATCCGCCTACTACTAATAAAGCCATTAAATACATTTTTTTGCAATTTGTAGCCCGACTGTTTTACCTTTTCCATGAGGTTATGAAGTTCAATACATAATTGAGCTGAGACCATTTAAGTCAAAACATAATGTGTTTTGATGCGAAATATAAAGGGCGAAAGTACCTTAACCTTTTGACGTCCAACCGACAGCCGGCTGTCGGGCTGCTATTGTCTTTCTATTGTGTCTCAAATCACGTGTGTTGTTGAAGGATTAAATATTTTAGATAGAACATTTTACTGAAAGAAGATACGTTATTTGAATTTCAAAAACAATTTAAACTGCATTCAGAGATATTTAATTAAATAATATGGTTGAACGAATTAATTAATAAATTAATCGAAACTAAAAACCCAAAAATAACTAAAATTTCGGAAGTCGGTGGCAACACAAATTGACTGGCAGAACAGAAGCCACCGACTTCCGAAATTTTAGTTATTTTTGGGTTTTTAGTTTTTGAAGGCGGTTATTATTTTTTTGAAAAAAGTTTTTATTTATTACTTTTTAGTGTCGACTCCCAATGTAGAAATAGAAACTTGAAGAAAAAACACACATCGTCAATGAATATTTTGTCAATTTTTTTTGTTCTTGGTGAATTTTTCGAGAACCACTGAACCGATCGCCACAAAATTTATATGGGACCACTCCTGAATCATGACTTATCAAACAAAAAAAGAACCATCAAAATCCGTTTACAATTGACGGAGATATCGCGTAACAAACATACAAAAAAAAAAAAAAAAAAAAAAGAACATACAGACGAATTGAGAACCTCCTCCTTTTTTGAAGTCGGTTAAAAACAATTTAAACTGCATTCAGAGATATTTAATTAAATAATATGGTTGAACGAATTAATTAATAAATTAATCGAAACTGTTATTCGAGAAAAATTATTATCCTGTAGCCTAATCACACTCAATCAAAAAGCACAAATAAAAGGAAGACCATTTTTTTTGGTGTGTGGGAAATTATCAAATGACTTCTCCCGTCCTAGGCGGGGCGGGAGGGCGTGTCAGACTCTTACTGACTGACTGCTCTTTGAGGCACGTGTGGAACACTAACGCGCCGCCGACGCGGGCCTGGTCCTAGCCGGGCGGCGAGCTACCCATCACTTGCCGTCCGCAGAAGCGCCTACGGTGGCCGGTAGTCGTCTTACGACTCTCTACGTCTATGCCTGGATCCCTGTCCGGGGCGCGAAGCTTGGCGCTGCCTCGTTCGCGCCGCCGCTTCCTTCACGAGCGTAACTGATTCGCAGAAAGAGGCGTCGGCTTCCCAATCAGTCTCGCCCCGGACCAGCGCCGGAAAAGGAAGACCATTAGGTACATTAGAAATTTTGTTTAGAAAATTGAAAACTCCAGCTCCGCAAGAGACCCCAGCAGTGCCTTGTCACTGCTAACAATCTCCCGGAAGGTGCCGAACTGAGTAGTTTAAATTGCTGCGAGCTCAGAACAGTTTCAAAGCACATGGACTGCAGTCAAGTAGACCTCAATGCAATCTCTGAACAGTAGACTGCAGAATCTTATGACAAGTAGATGTTAATTGTTAAAAGTTAAAATAAAAAATAAAAAAACCGTCCCTGAAGTTAAGATCGCAACGGCAATGGAACGGCTGAACTGCTAAATAACCTACTTTCAAATAAAAAACCGCATCCAAATCGGATCACCCGTTTAAGAGCTATGGTGCCACAAACATACAGACACGCATAGCGGTCAAACTCAAAGCACCCCTCTTTTTATGTCGTCGGCGTCGATTAAAGTGACCCATGGACGGCTTTGTGTACGTACGGTTGGAGGAAAGGTCACTTTCCTCCAACCGTACGTAAAACACCAGACCACCGATTTAGGTTAATTTTCGATAAAATGATTGGAATTTTTTTTACGCCATTTTAATCTTAAACTAGATAGTAACAGCCTTGAACCAAGTATTGTAGCAGATAAATATTTGTTTACAGTTAACTACTTATTTGGGCATTTTCACTTCTAAGTGTTCACCCTGTTAAAAATATGAATATATTTTTAAATTTGCTTTTTTAATATGTTTAATTGCATTAGGCTTAACTTAATAGTCTGACGGACTGGAAATGATTTTATTTCAAGTTAATTACATGTTTTCCCCATTAAAAAAGGAAAGTAAATGGACAATGGACATTGTAGTGAAATAGTAGTCACTTTGGTGACGACTTAAAAATTGTCCTGTTTAAAGGTTTTAAGTATTATGACTGAACTTTCAGCTTGCTGCCGAATGATATAATCCTTCGAAAAGTTAGATAATAAATAGCCTTGAATTGTAATCTATTGTTTTTAAAATAAAGTTTTAACATCCGTTTGGTGACAAGTGAGGCTACGACGATCGATTTTTTTATAATATTTCAATAATAAAGGGGTTGCTTTTTTAATACATTTTTTAATTTTCAATATTGTAACTATCTGAAACAATATTCAAACAGTTACGTAGTAAAATCACTATTTTAAAAATAATTAAAAACTATTTTGTCGACTTGCAAATTGGGACAGTCACCCAAAGGACACATGGAAAAAATTTAAACTGAGGTTATATGACGCAAAATAAAATAGCTCTGGTAAAAAAATATCATTAAAATTATTTTTGCTTTGTAGCTTTAATAGACCCAGGTATATTTTTATTTTGCGAAATAGCCAGATTTACGACAGATGATATTTATTTTTGTTGTCTTATCCTTTTGTTTTTTACTTCCACTCTTATATTCATTTTTCAGCTTCTTTTGGCTTAAGTAATTTTTTTATCGTTATTTATTTATTTTTTCATAGTTCTGAAGACGTTCTCGTTTTATTTTTTTTGTAACTGTGAGTTATTAAAATAAAACTACCTGCTAATGAATATTGCAAATTGCGAATATAATCCCAGCTTTATGTGTCACTAAGGTGACATTTGTAGTCATTACTATAGGTGACAGAATAAAAATGTAACCAAAAAGAGGTCACATTCATAGGTAAGATTAAAAGAAAAAAGTTTTCATGTAAAAAGAATATATTTTGTAATGAATAAAGTATATGAAAATATTGCTAAGTTATATGGAATTCGTTTAAAATAGTCAAAGGATGTAAAACGTAAGTATATATTAACAAGAAAATAACATCACTAAATTGTCAAAAAAGTGGGGACACTTGCCTACACAAATAAAAACTCCTTTTTTCTTGAAGCACCGATTCAAAACGACCTTTTTTACATTTCTACCGTGGTCTTCTTCGCCGAGGTTGCCACTTTACGTAATTTAAGTTGTTTTGGTAAATATTGTGAACTACTAAAACCATGCCTGTCGGACATGTCATCAAAATGACATGTCCGACGGGCATCAATTTTGGCCTTTTTTTGAAAAAAAAAAAAGTTTTAGCCTATTAGAGTTTATTGTACACATTTCATTTAATTTCGCCAATACATTAAATGTCTTCGTAGTACAGGTCTTTAGTAATTACAGCTTATTCAATGTGAGCAAGGCGTGGGACTCGTCAAAAATCGATAGGTACTAAACATTTAAAATACTTTCAAAATAATTTTAACATATTTTAGCTAGATTGCAGATGAATTAGTAAGTTTAATAAATATATTTTATCTTATTATTTAAAATTAAATACCATTATTTATCTATGTAGATATAAAATTTTGAACTCTTGGGGCAGCGTAAAGACGGTGGGTACACTTAAAAGTGAAAATGCCCATT
>JAWMCH010000063.1:0-25000 GCA_033675125.1 Athetis lepigone | reverse complement strand
ATGATGTGTACGTTGACTGGTAAATAATAAATATCTACATTGTCTATTTGAGTAGGTGCGATTGTTATTGAAAAGCAACTACAATGTTTATTAGATTATTATACACTAATATTTGAATTTTCATACATTTTAATAAAAGTTGATTTTGTATTATAATATTATAAAGTGTAACGAATGTAATGAATTTAATATGTGTAATTACTGATATTCATAGCATACTCAAATAAAATAAATTGGACTGAGATATTGTTGTTTTATTACTGACAACATTACCTATCAAAATTGTGATATAATCGCTTAGCTAATATCTTATCTGGGATTCCGATTTACGAAGACAGATATTAGTTACTTACTGGGCTGGTCCCGGGGAGGGGTAGTTGCGTTCGGTAGGAAAGTCCTGAAAAACTAGAGGAAACTAGGAAGTGGTTCCGGGGTAGGGCGCACGTTATCGCGGAGGCTGCGGGCCGCGTGTCCGCCAGTCCGCGCCGAGCCGCCGCCGCCGCACCACGTCACGTGCGCCAGCTCTCACCGCGCACGCGCGATCGCGAACGCGACACCAAAACATTACAAAAAAAAAAATTCACGCCACCCACTTGCCAGCGAAAAGTGACAGTGACGTTTCGGGGAGCTCGGTGACAAAAGCACGCATTCGTATGATGTAGTTTACAAAATTTATTTACGTGATCAGTGAGAAATTTTCAGTGGTACGAATCAACTGGTGAATCGTGCGATCGATAGTTGTCGCAGTGGTTGTGTTGTTGGTTCCGAGGATGGATTGTAGCCCGGCGGGGTAGGCGCGATGATGCGCAAGGAGACCGCCGGCGCGCCCGGTGGGACCGAGTTCTCGCTGGATGCGTCTGACTGCATCAACCTGCAGCAGATCCTGCAGGCCTTCAACTCCACCATCAGCGAGGAGCACGCGTGGGCGCTGTTCTACCAGGCGGCGCGCTGCTTCCAGCGGTGCCTGACGGACGGGCCCACCTGCTACCTGGCCACGGAGCCCAGGCATGTGCTGCTCCACAAGGATGGCACCGTCCATCCTAACACGCTGACGCATCCAGGAGGTCAGTACTTAATCTATCATTTTTGTATTGACCCTGCTTTGAACTGAGACATCATTTAATTTATATGGCAAAATTATTGCTACCTAAAGCTAAGCTTTATCGGGCAGAGGTTTATCTAACTAAAATAGTGATAAGAGTAAATACCTATCGAATACACCTAAATAATTAAATTTAACTAACTAGCTACCATTGTGCAGTAGTCAAAAATACAACCAATCACTTTTATGGGGGTACACAATCTTCAAAACGCGACCTTGCGTTATCAGTGAAATTGCATCAGTAGTTCGAAGTACGTACTTACCTACCCATTGTTCTAATTACCACTTATAATAATTTAAATCAGACCGTTTTGTGATTATTTCGACTTATCAAGTTCATGAACACAACTCATTAGTGATAAAAATACTGATCAAACCAGTAGGTACCACATTATTTTTAGTCATGTTATGTTTTTTAGCGGAACGATAAAAATCCAATGACCAGTCCATATCTACACTGATATTGTGTCAAGTCCAGTAAATCCAATCATATGTGAGCAAGCATTGATAGTTTTCCTGCTATCTCTTAAATTATTTTGAGCACCGTCCATCATGTTGCGATTCTGTTGGGCTTGAATTCGTCTTTATTTGACAATAGTAGCCAAAGCAGATGCACTAACATCGAAGATCGGTAGGTAATTTATTGGCTTTTCTGAAGCTTGTTGTTGTGTCTGCTGTTGAATGCTACACTTCTGCTTTCGATACGGAACCTAACAATGTAAACCGCTAATTTTTATTTTGGATATAACCGTTTCATAATCAATCTACAAAAATACAACATAATGCCTAAATGTGTTGCCAAACACAACTTCAAGAACGACTGAATCAATTTGGCTAAGTAATGTATTTTCTAATACAATGAGAATGCATTCGAAAAACCCTTGACCGTCCTTGGCAAAAGTTTTTGCCTGCTTTAAAACATGGACCCTAAGGGCCGCTTTCCCAGTGCAATACTGATGTGCTATTGACCATAACCACCCGGAAAGATCGACGTCCGATACACAGATAGTGTTGCAAGTTAATAATCATGTACGGCATAAAACCGGGCATAATACCACCATGAACGCTATCTGAACATTCTGAGGCCGTATCAATGCATTCATCTATGTTTTATGAAGAACTTTAATAAGATAAGCAGTGTATATAACATCTTGGAATTCCTATACTTACGTGAAGACACTCATTGATTGGATTAGCTTAGGACAGCGGTTATATTGAGCTGAATGGTCGTGTTATTTTGCCATGAATGGAAGGAATACAACGTGTAACCTTCCCTTGTAGGAGTTTGTTGGCTTTTAGTAGACAGGCTGGTAATAGCTCATTGCCATGCAAGATATATTTATCTAAATTTCTAGTTCTATCCGTTTACTTTGTGAGTCACACAAACTTGTTTTTTTACCTCCTCCCGTCCTTGTCGCTGGTTATCTTAAAGGTTTTTGATTAGACACCTAGAAATAAATAAATGAACAATCCAAGATAATTGTCTCAAATCAGCAACAAATTAAACAATTCAGGAAAAACCATATTTTTGGCTACTTACATTTTTGATATGTGACTTCTGAGGTCTATGTTGTTTTTCCCCTTTTGTCACATTTCTATAACCCCCTCCTTCTTATCGTGGAAGAGCTTATGGATGGCCTTTTAATTGAGTCTGAGGTTACTCATCCAAGCTCAACTAGGAAGCTCGTGCCGCCCACACTAGTACTAGTATATACTCCGTAAAATTCATTTCAAGTAAAAACTTTTACTCCCAAAAACTTTACAGCCAAACCCGTAAATGTGTCAGTCATTGTCCTACTTATTATTGGCACGACATCCATATGGACATTATACCCAGTTCTAATGAATAAGTTAACGAAACCTCGCGGTCGATATCTGTACGCACTCCTAACATTTTCTTTTATGAACGTTCCGCACGACTCATGTTATTATTTTCGTAACGTAAGTCATTCGTATTACGACTGTTTTTACGTTCGTACGTATATTTGTTTACTCCTGAAGTTTGACCTGGTTACCTTGAAGAGATTCTTTCGTATGGTCTTTAATAGTTTTGGTATTAGTTTACTTTCGTGCAGATGCTGATTAGTTCTTAAGTAACTTTTTTATGTGCCAGGAATGAATTTCAGAAAGGGAAGAGTCACAAAACGGGGCACTTCTTACTTTTGTCCATATCCAACCCCCGACCTCCCCCGGCTACAACCATGTTCAGAATAATCCGTAATACTTAATTATTCTGTACCTGCTAAATCAAAAAAGCTGGTATAAATCCGTAGTCTTTCCAGATTATTAGTCACTTAACGTCAAAATTACTAAACCGATTTAAACAAAATTGCGTAAGTGACGGCCTGCAGGAGAATCAACGATAATACATATTTACTAGACCATTAAAATTTTCCCCCTAGTGTTCCACACACAGACCGGAAGGTTATGAGTTCATTCCGAGACTCGTTGAGGCATAAAATCGCGTCGTTAAAAGAGCTAACAGGATTAGCCATGCGTCGTCTTACCGCGCGTCACTAACAGGTTCATTCAAAACGTTTGAGTGTGCAGTTAAACTTCGCGTTTAAACGAAATTGGCGATTACTAACTGTAATACTGTGTGTATTTATTTTGGCATACGGTTGGCAGGGTGGTTGAACGATTTAGCGCTGCGTTTGATACCTGAATGAATCAAATATTATTATACTAGAAAGAGACAATAAGTAGCCTATGTTACTCTCCATCCCTTCAACTATCTCCACTTAAAAAAACACGTCAATTTGCCGGTCCGTTTTGCCGAGAAAGAAAGACACTCTTTTTCAGTCAATCAAGTAAATGTTTGTTAACCTGGCAAATCTGCTGCAGCAAGTGTGAGCCAAGAGTTAAAAAAAATCACCCAGTATGCAAATCCTTCAAACACACGCGATTTGCGACATAATAGAAAGACAATAACAGCCCGACAACCGGCTGTCGGTTGATCGTTGAAAGGTTAAATAACCAAAATAAGGCACACTTTCAACCCACTTCCTATGTCTACCTATGTGTTCAATACACAAGAACAGCTGTATCAAATAACAAATGCCTAATCAAAATCTATTGAAAACGAGTCCACTGTCCACATCTCATATGTCCCGGCTAACATTTCAGTAACGCCTTCACACAAATATGAAGCCAGTTCTAGTGATTGGTAGGTGTCAGGTGACCATTTCTATGTATCTAGAACTCTAGACCGATTAGTGCATAGGCCCTGTTTTTGTTTTTATCGGTCTACGAGTATATGCGTTTTAACTGGGAGGTCTGGCTTTCGAAAATCTATCGAAACGTTATATTAAACGTCATTCTTTATGCACTTTATAACGTGACATCATGTCATCATTTATATTGTCATTCCAGCCTCTCGACGTCCAGCGCTGGGCATAGGCCTCACCTCTCTGTTCATAGTGCCACTTGAAACTTACGGCTTCCGGCAGCTTTGATTAATATCATCCATCATACACGTCGTAAAGTCATTGTTAGATCATCATTACCACTGATAACAGCCGCTGTTTTTCACTTTACCCAGTGATCCAGAAAAAATTACAATGTCCCGTCAAAAAATAAGCGCGGAAAACTATGACCTTTACCGTCATTCACAAAAAAGATGGGCTGGGCTGTTTATAACCACAGACATATCTCACTGAAAGAAGAAACTATGCAATGCAGTTCTTGAAAACGAGATGGGAAAACGCCACAGAATATTTTCCAGACGACTTTTTCTGAACAAAATATCTTCGTGGTGTATTCTCGTTGTATTAATCACTCGCAGCCAGCTGACCATAAGGCACAGTTGGCACTAGGGTTGCCAGGTCCCTCTTTTCCTTGTCATTTTTGGAATCTCATTCGATGCTGGGAGTACAAATTCTAACGTTATCGTTAGAATTAGTTTTTGAGTCAATCGATCGATCGAAACATACCAAAATAAAATTACTGGCTTAAAAGTACCTTTTACAGTATGTCTAAAGAAAAATAAAAAAGTCTAATACTTAAATGAAAATAAAAAGCATTTCACGTATAGAATGTAACCAAGACTATTATTCTACGAATTACTGGACGAACACGTCAAAAGTCTGAGTTGGGTCGAGTGAGGAATAGTTCCAATAGTTACCGTGGCCCCGGAACATAAAAGGCAACCGAAGGAACATGGGTGGGTTTTCATTTGATGATTTCCCACCGACGAAAAAAGGCTTTCTTCGTTTTCCCGGCCATCTGGTAGCCCTAGGTGCTACACATAAAGCATCGGGTCACAGGTTGCGTGCCACTGGATCCCGACGGCACCCGACACGGGCCGAAGTGGCCGCCACCAATCATCGCTGACAGCGCTCATACATTGTATTGCCTTGCAATTTAAGCGACTTTGCATGCATGTTTCTATTAGGCTATTTACCGCTGACCCATTTTCGCAGAATGCTTGCTAACAAGCTTGACTTCGCTTTAAGTGACAAGTTTTTCATTATTCGAGATGTCAATCGATTCATTTGTTTATGTAGTTGAATCGAGCGAGTATTGCACAACAGCTAATCGATTTCACGACGTTAATTTATATTGTTTGTAGGTTAAGGAGTTAATTAACGTTTATCGTGTATTTTCTTGAGAATGTTTGTAGCTAGCTGATCAATTCAAATGTTCTTTTTCAAGCGAGATTGATATGAACTGTCATCACTCATAAGATCACTTCACTCTTTGCTGAAGTTTGTAGAATCAATGGGCAGATTTGTGTAAAGATGTAAACCAGTCTTAAAAATTAATGTAGTAAAAAATTGTCTTTTAGTACTGCCAACCTTGAGACAGTAACCTTTGCTATCTGCAGGTAATATTATGCAATTTTCAACGGACTAAAAACGACTATAAATATGCATTACTGCGATATGTCTAGCCAGAATAAGAGAAGAGGGTTCATGATCTCTTGTAAACTGAACGATGGCCCCACCATGGTTTCGTGGCGGGTTGCCGCATTGAACCATAATGAATTTGAACTTGAAGTAAAGGGTGCCACAAACCTGGGATTAATAATGACTAGTATGTAGTATTTTTAGTATGTTCTAAGTGATGAGGTGAACACTTTCTTCGCCACGTTAGTGGAAACCGGGTCTTACTGTACTTTACATATAACTAGATACTTATTGTACTCCACTCTAATATGTAGTGGTTATATTATTTTTTCAATAACAGACAAAATTTACGCCTGTCAATTTGTACTGATTAAAAAATAACTGATAAGTAGACTTTTTGTCTTCGGTCTAATTTGGCGTGAAACTTAAAAAATCTCCTGAATCACTAACTTGATTAGTTCATACTGTGAGCAAAAAGTCTAAATACCGTACATTCAAGGTTAGGTGACACGTTTGGCACTATTGAGTGATAGAGTGATCAATTGGTAGGTGACAGAACCGTTTAGTGCTAGATGACAGAATGGTTTCAATGTCTGCAGTGCCATCTGGCTAGTTACTAATAACGTTATTTGGTCGCTAAAGCATCATGTCAATGTTAGTTAGATGATTATTCAGAAAATTGAGTTTTCTATTTGGCAATCTAGGGAAGGGCTTTTATACATCTAACTTTAAGCTCGATTGAACAAAAGTTGACTCCGATTTTACTATCAATAGTAATCTAACTACTTACTTAGTAACTTATTATATATGACACATCTAAGCAGAAAAGTGGATGACACTTTATTAAGAGGCGAACATTTACTTTTTGCGTGCACTGAAAGTTTAAGTACCTTTTTATGTGAACTCCGTTTCCAATGTCAAGAAACTCGGTTATCTTTACCTACATCCGTAATAAACATTCATAATAAATCAATTAAGTATTACAATAACACGATCGAGTAGAACAGGTGAAGCGCACGCGACGATGTTAAACAGTCTATATAGCATTTCATTGACACAATACTTGTGACAGCGGTGCTCAAACTTTTTCTGCAACGCCCCCACATTTTGATAAAGTGACATTTTGCGTAAGAGACATTATGGGTAAGAGATATTTTGCGACTAAGCCTGTGGTGCTTGTGTCGTATCGAAGTTTCGAGAGAAATGCCACTTTATATTTGAATTATTACGTTTTATGTATTCTGGAAGAGCGTGCTTAGCTTACCGGGATATCTGGGGCAATTGAAGATTATCCATTTTATATTATCCGAGGGAATTTAATTCGAAATGTTTGTTTTGTAACAGTAACAGGTGTTTCGTTTGAAGTAGTCGAATATATTTGTTATGTTTTTCTTTTATGATGTGAACTGACTTCACATAATATGAATTATGTTTTCTACTTTTGAACTTGAATTTCACATTGTTAAATTGTGGTAACACTGAGAAAACTTTAATGATTTTTTATTTTTAATCAGATGCAAATAGGCAGGTATATTATGTATATATCCAATTGAAACCTACGTATTTGATATCGAGTTAGGGTATCAATAAAGACCGCCTAAACCCCCTATTTTTGTAAAGACACTCTTGATTCAACTCCAAGACAACTCAAACAAACAATCCATCTCAACATGAATAAAGTAACAGTTGATCACCACACTACACCGTACAGTCAAGTGCAGTGTATCGCCAGTTTTTGCGTTATTCATGCGCTCGTATTGTTCTGTCAGAAGACGTTTCACCCCACGCGTGGGAAACGGGTCTCGGTCCCGGAAGGTCTCAAGCCATAGACTATAGACTTTTTACTCTCCGTGTCAGAGAAATTACGTGTCTCTGCACTGTTAGGTTTGTTGAACTGCTGTAATTAAAGGGGTGTGATTCTGCAAGTGTTTGCGAATAATCGGATGTGGTTGAGAACTGGTTTCGTTTGGTGAATTTTGATGGGTTATTGAGGTCGTTATTGACCATATGAATACGAAAAACAATTATCTTGCTATTAAGAGTGGTAACAGTTACTGGACTTTTTTTAGTATGGAAATAGTGTTTAGTTTCTTTCTGATCGGAATAACTGTTTTTAGGTTTTTTTCTTTTTTTATCTTAATCATCGAATCATTTTACACAATAAAAGGCTGGGGCTGAGGCTTTTTTAAGTTCATTCAAACCCTTGACGAGCACAAAAAAGTTAACCCTCAAAAGCTAGCAGTGGGTCACTAAGACCCCATCAATGACGTCTATGACACAAAAATAAACCGGACTGTTGTTTAATACTGGGATAATGTATTTTACGGCCGCATAACTGTATTGTAACGATTTCTATTTTATTAGTAGCAGTTTGTACTGTGGACTACATATTTCTGCTTAAAACCGGCTATTTCTGTTATTTATTTGTGTAAACGGTAATCGTAAATATTAAAGCCTCAAAATTTTAGATTAAGTGTGTTAAAAATTGTAACAAATTTAAATGTTAGACAAAAATGTCTTGATATATTGAAAGTTGATTGAACGATTCACTTGATTAGCTAAGTTATATTTTTTTTGTTAAGTAGGTTTGTATGCTAATTTATTGAGACTGATCGGCATTGATAAGTGGTCATTGTAGCCTGCAGCGACATTTTTGGGTTTCAAATACCAATACGGTAATTGCAAATATTCCTATTTGAAATGCAACTAGTTTGTAGCCTGCTTGTTACAAAAATTTGTATAGATATGTACTAAACATTTTATGTATTAACTGGCTATATCTCGTGTTCTCACCCATTTGTCGTCGCGCGCTGTTTTACAGCCTATAACTTTTCTTAATAAACGGTCTCTATAAGGTCTCCAGGATTTTTTCTAAGTATTTGAATGATTATATTAGAAAATATATATCAATAGCCTTCCAATGTATGGGTTTCACTCCGAGATTGTGTGATTCTTGTTCTCTATTTAAAGTTTAAAAGTAATAACTTAAACGAATGTTAAATTCCGGTTTTGGCCCTAAGCCAATTAAAGAGTAGGCCTGTAAGCCAATGATAGTCACAATTAACAATCCAATTTATTTCCCAATCATAAAAGTAATTTCTTGTCGCCAATAAATTACAGGATTCCATCTTGGCAAAAAAATATCATGGCGGTTTCTTTGACTGCTCAACAAAAACCGATCAGCATGGAATCCTTTTTGTGCGTTCAATAAATAGAACTGCCTTCCACGGAACGGCTTCCGAACATAAAAAAACTTACAATGGAAAGAAACGTAACTATTCTAAACCTTAACACATTGATATACAGCCTAGTTTTTTTCTGTTTACCTACCCATTTTCCTGGAATAGCTCTACTACAGGTAGGTTGGCTCTCAAGGGAGTGAATGACATTTGGCCTACACTTAAAATGATGTAATTGGACATCGGCCAAAATTGTACGACCGACCTAATGAAGCAATGAACTGGATCTAATGGAAGACCTTGCAAAAAATAATAAAGAAATAATGTCCGCGCAAAAAAAGTAAAGTTTAATTTAAATAAGAGCGTACGCTGTAAAGTGCACTAAATGGACTCGAGAATCTTTAAGATCACAATAAAATCGAAAGAAAAAATTGTAATTACAAGCAAGTAATAAACTAGATGCAACTTTGTATTGGACCCTTGGGGTATGTAATTTGCTTAGCCTTTTAGTATTTATTTGCTCATACAACGCTTGGGCTAAAATTGCGCGTACAGAATAAATACGTCAACATAGCATTGTAGTGTTGATATTCGCTTGTCGAACGAACCTTTAGCTTTGATGGCTCTGTCAATATTCTGGATATGTAAAATGTTATTGAAGGGAATTTTATTTTTAAAAACATTGTTTTATTTTGGGATTACGGTAAAATTTAAAAGAATGTAGATTGAACATAGCGAAAGCAGCTGATCTAATATATTTCGTATAATAATATTATACATCTAATCATATGGATAAGCGTATTTCATTTTTGCGGTTTTAGTGTTCATATTTTCATTTTGTTAACCACTTTTCTTGTTCAGTTAAATTATGTTTCCTGTATGTATGTTATATCAAAAATCCATGCTTCTGTTCCATTTAAAAAGGGAGGTAGGTATATTACCTATTTAATTTTAATCGCCAGTAAAAGATCGTCCATAAAGATACAAGTTAATTTTACTGTGCCAATAACAACTGCACTGCCGATGATTTCACGGAATTGCAGATATCGATCGTAACAGCGCAAATTAGCTTAAGTTGGTGTTTGCAGTGCCTAGGTACCGAGTCAAGGCTGCAAAATGGTTTTATTGTTCCACTTTAAATAAGCAACTCTTCATTTCTCCAATGAAAGCTGATTAAAAAGCTCTCAATCATTACTAGAAAGTCAATGGATGGCCCATTGTAATAAAATTCATGTTTGCTGGTGTCCACTGGCTTCAACAATGTGATCGTGGTCGCACGACTTCGTGACCCGACCACACCCGACCTCAGTCGAAGCTGAGAAGACGACACCGCCATCTTTTGTGCGGCCATAGACAATTTCTTGCTTTTGAAAAAACCTTTTTGCGCTTTTTGGTGTCTGATTTTGAATACCAGATAATAATACAGGTTAGCTACTAAGATATTTCGCATTAAAAAAAGTTGATGGTAATTCAGATTTTATAATAGGTTATCTGTACCTATTTTATTTAAAGTTAATATTGTAAAGAGATAGGCAAAGATGTTTTCGTTAGATTAGATATCAAAGCAAGATTTCCACTAATAGTGTTGCTTAGTGTGTTTTCGAAAGGTTTTAGCAGAAAATTGATTCTGAGCTGTCGTGACAGTCGTAGTACTAAATAAAACTGAAAAACTTTCTTATCCTTTGAGATAAGATGTTTAATGGAAACAACTGCTTAGATACTGATTGCCTATAATTCCAAAGGTATTTAATGATAACTGTATATATCTTCTGTAACTTCTGAGACGTAGTTATTATAAGAAAAATGTAGTGCTTCAAAGTCAAAGTCAAATCATTTATTTCCATTAGACCCAAAAAAGGCACTTTGAAACGTCATACTTATAAAACAAAAGTGAATCTACCGCCCATTCGGAAATGTTGATACGTATGGAGAAGAATGGGCAAGAAACTCCATACTTACTCTTTTAAAATAATGTTGTTACAATATTATTAATTGTACATTGTTAAATGTGAAGAGAAGAATGTATATAATGTCAAAACCATTTCCGTCAAAAGAGTATATAAACATAATTAAAATTAAAATTAATTAGGAAATGGAAGCTAATCAAGTTCACGAACATTTAGTGTAACACATTTACAAATAAATTACCTTCCTCAAAAAATGAAAAATAATGTGTGAGCCAGCGCCTCCAACTATTAGAAAAAAGAATTGTGTCTAATTCATAATTGTAAAAGTAAAAGTAGTTAATCATTATCAGTTTTAATTAGCCACCAGTTTGGTTTTGTCTACACTGTGGATTAAATATCCTATGGAGCTGGACCAGCATGCTTCCAAGCATTTTTATCTTGAATGTAATCTTCCAATTTATAATATGCTTGTTGACATAATTTATTCTTAATATATGTTTTAAATTTCCTTTCGTTTAGTTTTAATATATCACAAGGAATTTTGTTATAACATTTAACACAGTACCCCATGAAAGATGTATTTACTTTGGACAGTCTAAAATATGGTTGAGCTAGTTTATCTTTATTCCTGGTATTAAAATTATGTCTATCACCTACTTTACTAAAGATATGTTGGTTTTTTCTTACATACGTGATGTTCGCATAAATAAATTGGCAAGGTACCGTCATTATATTTATCGTTTTAAACAGTTCTCTAAGAGATTCGCAACGACGAAAGTTATAAATGGCTCTGACAGCTCTTTTTTGTAGTATAAAAATAGATTCAATGTCAGCAGCCCTACCCCACAGTAAAATGCCATACGACATAATGCTGTGAAAGTAACTAAAATAGACCAAACGTGCGGTTTCTACATCTGTCAATTGCCGTATCTTTCTTACAGCATAAGCTGCTGAGCTTAGCCGTCCCGCAAGAGATGTTATGTGAGGCCCCCATTGCAACTTCTCGTCTAGCGTGATTCCTAAGAAAACTTCTGCACTTGAATGAAAGTCTGTATTTGAATCAAACTCTTCCGTGTTTTATTTTCTTTCAAATATACACCTTGACGACGGGAGTCATATAATTATGTGGCTTATAAAAAAAAAAAACAATCACCACTCTAAAAATTTTGATTTTATCTGTTATCCACTTGGGTTTAAAACTTCTTTAGTCAGACTTCTGCGAGTTTATAATAAATTACATTCAGCCTTTAGCGCACTGACATATACAAAATAACATAACAAAATTATCTTTCTACAACAAAACAGAATTAGCAACAACAAACATATCGTTCTACAACAAAAATAATGTTTGAAAAGCTAAATTATTTTACAAACTGACGTTTAAATAATGTAGTTAGTACCGTAATGAAACAATGGTTAATGCCTGGAGGATCAATTGTTTGAACAGCTTTTGTTTTCACACAAATAATAGCTTACAGGTACTTTTGTATTACTATTCGCGAGCGCTTACGTTTGCGAACAAACTAAGTTGATGTTCTGTGAAATAAATGATCATGTAATAATATGAATCATTGTTAAATTCCGTGTAAAAATATTGTTTGGGCTCTGTCTGCGGTTTTTGTGCATTTTGCGAGAGACCAGCGGTTCCCAATCTTTAAAACCAGTGATATACGACACAAACATTGAAACAAACTTTACCAAGAGGTAAAGTTAAGGCAATGCATCATTATAAATATAGATTACTTTAGATTAGTTACGACGTCTAAACAACATTTCTTTTCCTCGACTGACTATTATTTCGCAGAAAAGATATAATAAATACACCACGTAATGTATTCTACGATTCATAGATAAATGTAGGTAATCTAGTTTGTTTTTGCTTTCATGTACACATTAATTAACTTCTAGGTACTCAGAGTTTCAGAGTTACATGAAAACATCTTCATCCTATGATTTTAATTAAAGATAATTTTTAATTTTATCAGAACTGAATCTGCAATCTGCATGGTTTTGCATGGAACAGCAAGAAAAAAAAATAACTCTCGCGTTAATTCTGTATCGTCTGCGGCAAAACCAACGGAAGAATTTAGTCCAGAGTGGCACACACAGCATGGGAATGATATGAATGATAGATTAACCAGATCAGCAGGCGTTATGCATAAATTACTTAAAATAATACCTGCTGACTATTTGCTAAAAGGTCGTTCAAACAGTACCTCTTGCTTTGAAGATAATAGCAAGGTTCTAGTTTTCTAATCTTCAGTAAAGTGCATGTTAAACGTAAGAGGGAGTGTCGACGTCCTTGCAAAGCCAAGGTCGATCGATACCAGCTCGTGACGTCACAAGCGGCCATTTTGAACGGTGACGTCACGGTTCTTAATATAAACGCCTTACAGGACGCTGAGAGGGTGTTATAGTAGGAATTTTTGGGTGCTTGGTTTACGTCAGAGACAGAAATAAGTTTGTTTTCGTAATGGAATATTGGTGCTTACATACTACGACTACGTTCGCGTATGTTTTCTAAGTTGAAGGTAACTGGCAAGAAGCCAATAAGGTAGTGCTAAGGTCTTGAAACTTCGAATTTTCTTCAGCATCGTAAAGTATGCTGAAGAAAATTCAAAGAAAGAAAAGTAGGTTAGTACTAGCAGAGCTGAGAATAAAAAAGTTTATATTGAAGCTTTACACAGGTAATACTTCTGACGCTTATCGAGGACGCCTACTAAGTCACTGCTTCAAACGTAGTCTTTGTCATGTTTTAAGGCCCAATCCAATATATATGTCACCGGAAAATAACAAGATAAGTAAGTTTATCAATTTACTAGGAAATTTATAAACTTCCGTAGGATTCTAAACGGGAGATAAATTTTAATATTTTACGTCCACGTTTTCGTAAATTGATAAACTTACTGAACTCACTCGTAAAATAATAAGTAAGCAGTAACCAAACGCTACGCGCGATCTGATTAGTTGACAGTCACGTGTCACTTCTCCTTCCTCGCGGCCGCCATTGTTCGCCACGGAACATAAATAAACCAGTTTGCTTGACCGTTTTTATTAGTTTTAAATGTTGAACTGTGTTGCAACTCAAAGAAAACTCAACTCACTACATCCGTGCCAGAGAGGAACCAGGCATTGTTGCTTACAATTTATAGTTTGCCAAGTCTGATTATACCAGTATCTGGACACAAGCATTGCCACTATGAACATTGACCAATCAGAGAGCGGTGTGTTATTTTACGTATTTCAAATATGCGTATATTTAAACGAGTTTCTGTGATTGGTCAAACCGTTTAAAATCTTACGAATAGATAACCGTTAGTTTATAAATTTACCGTGTGACGTCGGAAATTGATAAATTTACGAAAATGTGAACGTAAAATATTACAATTTATCTCCCGTTTAGAATCCTACGGAAGTTTATAAACTTCCTAGTAAATTGATAAACTTACGGATCTTGTTATTTTCCGGTGACATATACACTAAATTTAATTTAAATCTGTTCAGTGGTTTAGCCTAAAATGTAAATTTCTCATAAAGTTTACTTCATAACGAATTAAGACCCATCCAATTTTTCTCCATAAACTATATCCCCTATAATGTTGAGTCGTCGGCATGTGTCGAATACTCCGATCGGTTAGTCGTTGTGTCGCACGCAATTACGGGATCAATCAGATTCCATCCTTATTTGCTGTTACATCCCTAGACGTACCATAAACGCGGCGAAAGCTATTTTTTCTTGATAATTAATGATCGTCCTACATGATTGAGTTTTTGTGAGAAAAACTTGATCAGTAATGCCGTCGAATACCTATGGAAGATAAGATGTTTCTTCATCCACCGTCGGCTAATTGAATTAGAATTTCCTTGGAATTTTTATTGGCATTAAAGTAGATAAGGTCCTGCTTAATGAAGAATCTTGTTTTGTTAATGATGTTAATAACCTTAATATGGAGTCATGGTAATGTCAGATATTTTAGAAGAGGTTTTTCTTTTCTTGCCAGCTTTGTAGCATGCTTAGTTCTTATTTAACAACGTGATTAAAAAAAAAACAACAACAATAAAAGAACGTACGAGGAACGTACGTAAGAACGAACGATAAATTCTAGCTATTTTTAAAACTATCTCTTGGTAATTTAAAGAAAAGCAAGATTGAGGTGAGACGGTACCACATAGGCTGAAAATTACCTTTAAGCTATTAGATTAAAAATTTTCAATGGAGGAATTTATCAATTTATAAATTTAACCTTTTTTTAACGCTATTCTTTCTATTAATCCTATCTTATTACATACTTAATAGATCAGTTAGTGTTATTATTTGTGTAAGTGCTATTATTTGGTGGATAACGAGCGACCTTTGATTTGGATAAACGTCTAAGATTATCTAGTATGCGTCACAGTCATGTAATGCCTGGCTGCCCGATACGTAGCGTTCGGAATTGTCATGTTTTTTACCTATGGTCGTTGTTAGTGATTGATTAGGAATGTGTAATCTTAATCCAGCTTTTCATTTCAATTGTGTACAAATATTTCAGTCTTGGAAAATGTCTGTAGTTACAATATTAAGAGGGTATTAAGCATTTATTTATTTAAAGCCAATTTTAATTTGTCAATGAATGAGAAAGTTTTCTACTCTTTTCAAAGTATGAGTTTGATTTTCATGGGATAATTGGATACTTGCATTTTTATATTACTCTATGCTCTATGGGCTAGTAAGTTCCGCCTCATTCCACCAATCTACCGGTGTTCACTTCTGGACAAAAGCTTACCCCAAATACACACTTCTAATGCCTAAGCTAAATTTACAGAATTCATCTACAGATATGGTCTCAATTAGAATGTATTTGGCACGACTATCTTATATCTTTCTTTCGCGTCTCCGGTCAGCCGGAAACCGACTTCTTTTATATGTAATCCTCCCATATACAGCTATAAAAACAGTGGTTCATGTCGGATATTGCTGTATCTAATTAAACTACTTACATTTTCCGGAGAAAAAAAAAAGGAAATAAGTTTAATTTCCTTGCTGCATAGCTACTGTGTCACCTGTCGGTACATGATACCAATAGCCAAAGTGACAGTAAAAATACAGTTGAAAACTTAAAAAAGAGAACTTGAGGAAATAATTTTAAGTAGTTATCTCGAATAATTATGACTTCTAAATCTAAATCACGTCATCTATTGACCACGTTTCTTCATATGCCTGTACTATCTAACACGTCATCACCTCTACTGGAGGTGAAGAACATAAAACATCTATAAATACCCACAAATTATGATCTGTCACATGTATTGAAATCATTGTGAAACGTACATAGGTATATCAATGATAGATGGCACATAAGTCTTATCTGCAGCTCGTTAAATATTTTCATTATCATTAATATGTGTAGGTATTTGTATATTATTATGGACTGGATTCCATAGGTCACTAGTGCATGTACTCCACTGGTGACGGGATTGAACCCTTGTTCTTGTCTATAACCAAATGATTGAAATGTTAGACTATCAGAATGGTTACAGGTAGGTTGGCAGGTTTTATCAAACGATCACTCTTTTTAGCTCACTACCGTCCACAGCTGGGCTTGAGCACTATCTTATCTTTGTTTATTTGATTTTTGGTCTTTCAGATTTAAACATAACAAAATAATGTTCTCGATTTCGATAACATTTTACGGTTTAGTTTGAACCTGTGCAGTGAGTAAGAAAACTTCGCTGCTAGAGAGCACTAGAGTTTGGCTTAGTCTAAAACACTTATCTCCCAATTTGCGGCAAAATTTTCGGCAAGCATCAATTGACAACTAAAAAAAAGAAACGTACAGATGAATTGAGAACCTCTCCTTCTTTTTAAGGTCGGTTATAAAAGTAAAAACACTTTTTGATTACTCGTAATCAATTTGACAGATCTCTGTCCGTTGGTATTAGCTTTCATTCACATCGTCATTCTCAGCCTGAGTCAGTCCATTGCTGACAGAGGCCTCCCTCATGACGCGCCACAAAACACGTTCTTCGGCTACAAACAACCAGTTGCTGCTAGCTGCTACAAATGATCGCTCCATCTGGCCGACTCATGTCCCACACTACACTTCTCTTGTTCCTTTACGGGGTCTTCACTGCAGAATGCCTTTATTCCAACAATTGTCGGTTTTAAGACAAGTGTGTGTGACTAGTCCACTGCCACTTCTGTTTGCTAACGCTCGTTACTTAAAACCACCTTTTGATTCTTCTGCTCCTCTGGTTTGTATTTTTGTAATCCCGAAATGTCAGCTACACCACAAGGACACTCTTTCTCTATCCTCCATCATAGACGGGTTTAAATACGTCTAGTCATTAACATTACACTCGAAGCTTTCATCTCCATACAGTTGTGGTGTTCTGTTATTTTAATTGACTTGCAATCTTTCGATTCCGGTCTGTCTGAATAGTTTGGTAGTGGGAAACAATAAACTTAACGGTTGTGTGTAATTGAAGTTCAAGGCCCGTAAAATGTACGCCGGCTATAACGTTTACATAATACGTTACGTTTTCTGTTTTGAGTCACTTTCATCCGTTTAGTTACGAGTTTTGAGATTGTATCGGTGTTATAGTTTTTGAGAATCAGTACTGAATTGATGGCCTGGCGGTTAAGACGATGGTTTTTAGTTTTAGTTTTCCCTGCATTGTCTATGATATCGTAATTCTACTAATTTTATAAATGTGAAAGTTTGTATGTATGAATGTTTGTTACTCTTTCGCGCATATACTACTGAAAAGATTTTGATAACTTTACAACAATATAGCTTGTTTTCAGCTGTAACACAGGGGCTATATAACATCACGCTATGACTCCCGACAGCGGAGCAGTAACCAAAAACCCAACATAACGCAGGCGAAATTAATATTGTTGTTGAAAATTTGATAAGGGTCATCGAATACCTGGATATTTACAGGATAGGCAAGAGGGCGTAGACACATTAATTAGGGCGTGGGTCAGCTTTTAGCAATTAATTGCTCTGACAACCCAGATAGGGTTGAAAGTGCCTAATTTAATAAGCCCAGCGAGTACGGTCAAGCCTAAAGAGAAGTTCTATTGGATCTGTCCATCAGGTCAGCAATTATTTTAAAATTAATTTTCTTTCCAGACCTGGAATTATTTGTATTAGTTCGTCGGTTTTTTATTACTAGCTTCTGATGTCTTTGCATTACAAATCTATTCAGCTTTGATATTAAAGGCAGCGTAATTATGTATTGGATCATATTTGTATAACATCTCTAACGATTATCGTTGCATTGCACTGTTGTTGCTTCACTTTCAATTTTAACTGCTCACATTGATGCATCGTCAATGATTTATAGTTAGATGGGCATTTTACTCCTCAAATATAAGTCTTGAGTTGATTTAAGTACATTGTGTTTCTTATCTGACTCATGTCCGTTTTGGTAAGACGCCAAGTTCTACCAACTTTAGTATCATCTGTTCCACTAAAAGCTAGCTATCAAAAGTTAAGAACATTTTGATGTCTTTATCTTTCATTCACTTATTACCATAAAACATGAGAATTTACAAAAAAGTACTTTTTGTCTTAGTTTACTGCGTCTTGGTAAAAGGTCTATACATTCTTAGATTATCCTTTTTTTTATTTTATTGGATTTATCTTCTTCCGTCTTGTTCTAATTAGCCGCACAATTCCTATGGATTCCACGGCGTGCCACAAAGCAGGCCTCCAGTTTGATGTTTAGATAACGTTCTCAGTTAAATAATGAATGAACAATAGATTCTCACATTTTAATAAGCCAATCCTTTTCTGGCGTACTCTAGGGAAATACAACTTAATGACGACTGCAATCAAGCGATTATCATAATTATATTCTTAATATACTGCGTAAGTGCTTTACTTTGATTAATGACATTTTCTCACCCACAAATTTTAACAAAACCGAAAAGTGTTCCATTTCAATTTTGAAAAGACACATTCCTTAAAGACGTGAAAGAGGATTTCATTTGTCACGTCTAGCCAAAGAGGATTTAGTCTATGACCGATTCTCACACACGTACTAAAACATTTACCATCTTAACTCTTAAGCAACACCCATTATTTTACCGTGCTCATCGATGTATTAAGTAATCCAGAGATGCACTCCAAACATGCCATCGAATTAAAAATTATGCCCTGCACATTGAGAAATTCAGTGCGTCGAACCGGAACTTTATGTTACGAAACTATGTTTATACCGCGTAATGATGCATTTATAAATTGATGAGCTGACTCGATGGAGGAATTAAAATGAGTGATGTTTCGAATGATAACAATGACATATTTTATGGACGGTCTTCTGTGGAAATCTGAGCGAGAGTTTCACATTGCATGAATGCCGAATGCTGATGGCACTTTGTTTTAAATTACTGTCGGTTGCGCCATATTGGGTTGGTCAGAGAAGAATAAGCTCCTTAATAATGGGAGGCTGAATGTTCCATTCGTTTTGATCGTGTTGTTGTGCATTTTTGTATGAACAGCGGATTGCTTTCGCTTGTTTCTGCGTTGATCCTTTAATAAAGCAGTTCATATTTTAAGTACTGTCACCCCCTGAAAGATTTACTAATAATTAAGATTCTGGGTATAAAATAAGACCTAAGACCCGACCACTTTCTTTTTCATTTGGAAATACATATGGATGCCCTCCGTTGGAGAGATTCATAATGTCGGACTGAAACCCCACATTTTCTCCTGCTTTTCTTTCTATTCGCTTATCGCATGATTTGCACCACCGTCTGTAGATCCTTTCCCTAAACTTGGACCCACTTTTAAACTCTTCTTATAAAACTCTTCTTTCTCTCCTTATAAATACGCTTCTAAAACATTGTTTCATCCAGAAACTTTATAAACTTTACTAAACCAATATTTATTACTGTAGCACTTATTTGTACAACTTTTTTTGATTGGGTAAGTTCATTGTAGCCCCGGGTGTCGTCCGCTACAAGGGAACCTGTTTTAAAATCTCTGTTGTAGATAATTTAATGAAATTGTGAGTTTCGTAAGAGTTCGCCGTCTAGATACGCTCCCCCATCCTTTGTGTGGGAACCAATGGGTGCTAGTGAGGGTCTTGCTGATTTAAATTTACCTGACGATGTGTGTTTTGTTATAGTGGATTTTTCTGGAACATTCTGTAGTTTCTTTGTCTGAAAAACATTTCTTTTTAAAGGGATAGCATCTACTGTCTTTCCCATACTTCTAATTTAATTGTGACTATCTGAAAGTTGATCACCGTCGTCACTTATGAGAATTTTGTGTATTACTTACTTAGTATGTTTTTCTAGTCCGATATTTTTAACATACCTAAAAAAACTTACAACGTTTTTATCTTCAAAATCTTAAACTTTCATCTGTCCTTCAAAAACATAGTTATCTTGATTCTATAATCATGTTTGATCAATCCACTTGAAATAATCACAGACATTAAAGAAGTATTCTTTATCTCGATGTTTTATTAAAAACGGTTGGTTAATTAATAAATGTTCAATCATTAATTACTTCAACTGTTTACTTAATAGTCGATGATATAGCTGCGTTAATTATTTAACTGCTGCAATTATCTTTATTTAATTCTTCATCAAAGCATTGATCGGTAAGTAAGTGCCCATCACTAGTACTTAATAGTCAAGCACACTGTGGTCCATACTATGTAACTCTTTTATTTTCAAGTAACTCGGTGTAACGAGCTTCTATCGTGGGAAACGCGATGATAGGTGCAAATTTCTACCCGCGCAAATCGTAGATGGTAGATAAGTAAAAAAGTGCAGTTTAACCATCCTAAACGGTGCTCCTTCTTTGTTTCTTCAAGATCCAAATCACCGTACAGAATACGTTTCATTTCCTTTTACGCAACAATAATTTTATTTATTCTCTTTTATATAAGGCATGCAAATTCGGAGCTATCGATTTTGTGAATCAAATGTAATGAGAGTCATTGTGGTTGTTTTGTGGCTGTGAGAAAAGTGTTGGTTACAGTTGTTGTACTGTGTTGTACTGTCGGGTGAGTATGGGGATTGCTCTCACCAAGTTTAAACTTATTAACTGCAACTCTAGGGCTGGATTCATCGTCAGTATTTAATGAATTTAGAGTTAACTGTGTGGTTGAAAGATGATTTTTCATATATGCAAATAGCCTTCGTGTTTTGTTTACTTGTCTTAGTTCCTTTTTTTGGAGAAAATGAAGTCCTATTTTAATATACTTTTCAGGAAAATCTGACAACCGTTAAATAAATTCTAGACTCAAATCCTCCGTAAATGTTACATATGCGTCAGCTGTCAGTCATGGCGTCATTCGCTCTGCATATCCAAAATTTGACACAACCCAGTGGGCGTCGGGTTTTGACCGTTTTATAGTTTTGCTTCCTTTATCGTCCTATTCCATTGTACTAAAGATAAAATCTAAGCGACAAAAGATTTTTAATTTACCAAATTCGTGGCGCTTGTAAACGTCCGTTTGTGTCCGTCCACTAAATTATTGTTCCGGTAAATGTTTTAAACTAAATGGTAGAGGATGTAACGTAATCTGGTATTTGAAACACGCCATTAAAACGTTTTAGTTTGGCGGATTTGTTAGCTTTGTTTTGTTTTGTTTGGCTAGCTTCACTGTTATGTTTATTTCCGTCTTCTAATTCTTTGTAAAGTGGTTTTTCTTGTATATTTGTTATGCATTACAGGAATATACAAGAGAAACCACCAAAACACTCTTTAAGGAGTTCAATCCACTACCGGGGTTGCGCAATAGTTGTAATAGTTGCCGCGGCCCCGAAATATAAAGGGCAACAGGGACAAGGGTGGGTTTTAGTCAGTTGAAGTCTACAATCCCTCTGTCCAGGGCGGGAGAGGTGTTTTGATGATTCCCCATCCATAAAAAAGGAGTTCAATCAAACTTGAAGCTGTAAAGTCTTTGTTCTTTATTCGTTTGACGAGCCTGTTTGTCTGCTGTTTAGTGAACTTGACTTCTAAGCCGGAGGTTGTATGTGAAGTCAATGTGTATTTATTATAAGTATGTTTTTCAGTTGTCTGGTTACAATACCACAAGATCTGTGATGTGATGGCCGTGTGTGAGTTGTCCCAGGTTATTTATTTATTAATTACCTCATTTATTACTACACCAATACGGTAATTTTTTCAGTACATTTTATCTTCTATAGCTGTTCTAAAAGCTTGTATTGAGCGCGTCAATTTCAGAGTATTTTTTTATTTGTTATTTCTTCTGCTACTTTTTGACGGTTTGTTCTTACAAAAACTCGGGCTATCAGAGTTTGGTGTTTAACTCGATTCAGTGACTCCTGCCACGGTTCATCGAGTCCAAGCAAACAATTAGACACGCCAACTTTATTTACATTTTTTGCGGACAAATATATAATAGTTATGTGTTTTGTTTTTATTTCTAGAATTAGTAGTTCGTCTTATTGCTGATCGTTGTAAATCTTAGATCTGAAATGCAAAGGTATCGTGTCCATGTAAAATGGAAAGAAACAGTTGTATATACTGGGTGATAAAAAAATAACTTTAAATACATTTGAAATCATTGACATGTTTACTAAGTAGACGACATACTGCCTCAATATGAATTTTATCCGCATAACATATTTTATTTCATAAAACGCGCAATAACGCAGGAAATATACACAACTTGAATTATTTATCATAAATAAAATATTTATATCATTTATCTAGTTTATTTCCGTTGCATGTGATACTTATATCATTATCACGATCGATTTACACGTTGCTTTTATCTTCTTACGTAAACACTCTCAGATTTATTAAATCCTTTTGAGACCAGACTGTCAGTCTGTCACGAGTATTTTATTGATGAGAATTTAAGCTTGGTACGATATGGAGATATATTAAAATTAGAGAATGTTCTGGAAAGATATTGGCTCAAATGTTTTTGAAGTGTGTTCAAAAATACATAAAGATATGGAATGTAAACCCGTATCAAATATGTTGTCATTGTTTTAATATAAGAATCACTCAATATGTTCGCAGATATTTTTATCTTTCACACGAGGACGTACATAAAGTTGGCCTCAGATACAAACAAAGTAGGTATAACCCTTACACTTGAGACTGATAAACTTGGACAAGAAGCCATTATCAAGGATATTTGAGAACGCAATAAAAAATGGAAATATTTTCGCGTCAAATGACCTAACTTCCGAAATGATTAGAAGCAGATATTTGATTACTTGGTGTTACATTTTAATGGGAAGATTATTAAAATTATACAGCCATTTTTAATTTGCTATTAAAGACCGCCGCAAGGTTATCAATCACACTAATCGATTTTACAAGATTCAAATCAATGATACTTGCGTTTACATCAAGGTTTGATCTGATTATCTCCAAGATAATGGAGTCATTCGTCGTCCCACTGTCTTTAAACCGCAAAAAGGACAGCTTTATTCAAATAAAAATGTTGCAATCCTGCCAAATATGTGAATTATGCTCGAGTGTGTAGACAATGCATGCAAATATAATAGAAATATCCAAACTAGAAGTGTCGCAACATCAGAGCACGCAGCGCTTCGTATCCAAGGCCGCAATGAGCTGTCAAACGTCATTGAATTATGATGTATGTATCCATGTCAAGGACAATTATTGTGAGCACCACCTACGAGAATGTGCATAATACAGCGAAGGAGGTCTTGGAGGAAAGTACGACAAGTATGAGTCATCCGAAAGTCATTGAAGGACTACACTCCTGTTGTCAAAATTACAGCACCGCAATCTGTTATAGTTAGCGTGTATTTAGCAGATATAGAGTTCTGGTTCCTACATTGTTTTCTATTAATACGTAGGAATCAAAGATAGTTTCGTCATCGCCATCCATAAGTACAATGTAGTGACTCCTCGCTCCAAACTCACGACAAACAATATACGCAGACGCAACATTTTTATCCTGTCACAAGTTACTCAACCAAACAAGCAATATTACGAGTTCAACAACATACTTGATCACGACAATAAGGTTGACAATGCAAATTGTGACTAAATAATAGCGCCTAATCGCAGACACATGATTCAAACAGTCACAATAGGTCCTTTCTCCTAACTAGAGCGTAGGTGTACCGACGGCCTTGAAGACCTACGTCAGTGGGCGGATGGTTGACATTTTGATGTGTTGCATACTTGCGAACATATTGTGATGGCCCATTGGGATACATTAGATCCGCTGTCAGCATTTCCCGGGTTATAGCCCGCCTACGGGGCATTTGATGGAATCAAATTTTTCTTATTGCTTAACCTTTTGTTGCTGATTCTTTATACGTCTACGTAATGGGCCACGGTTACGTATTTTCTTTAATGGGGTTGTTGGATTTACGCAACTAGATCGATGTGAACTTTTGTGTTGGGATGTTTGACCTATTTCGGGCACGATAGGTCCGTTGTTGCATCTATGATGTGACCGTTTTACTCTCATCGTCTTCTGTTTTTTAACCGACTTCAAAAAAGGAGGAGGTTCTCAATTCGTCTGCATGTTTTTGAAGTGAAAACTTCTTTAGCGGCGTTGAGCACTTTTTCTGTAATGGGTATAAAATCTTAAACTCGCGTCAGGACACGTGACCTGATCGAAAAAGCGTAGGACGGATGGATAGTAGACAGCTATAATGAAGTTTTCACTTCTGCCGGCACTCCCGGAGTGCAACCCGTCTTTTTTTTTTGTATGTTTGTTACGCGATATCTCCGTCAATTGTAAACGGATTTTGATGGTTCTTTTTTTGTTTGATAATTCATGATTCAGGGGTGGTCCCATATAAATTTTGTGGCGATCGGTTTAGTGCTTCTCGAAAAATTCACCAGGAACCAAAAACTTGAAGATACGCACACATCATCTATGTATATTACATAGACGATGTGTGCGTTTCTTCAAGTTTCTATTTTCGTTTTATAAGACTCAGACAGTCAGACATTGGGAGTCGACACTAAAAAGTAAAAAATAAAAAAAAAA
>JAWMCH010000062.1:0-25000 GCA_033675125.1 Athetis lepigone | reverse complement strand
AATATTCCAAATCTTATGTATAATGTAAATAAACAATGAAAACATAATTTAAGTATGCTCTATTGTCAGACACAATAAAAAAAGCATTGTGGCTCGTGTTAATTTACGATTGAGGCACACGAAGGGTTAAGATAGATTTACATTGGTTCAGTTAATTAAGATACAAATAGATTGGGTAGAAGTATAAAGTTCCTATGTAATGATAGGGATTAGAGTTGTCTAGGACTTCCAAGTAGTATAGATAGCAAAATAACTGCTGTGTCCTTCATTATATGTCCATATTTCAAGCAACTTTATTCCGCTCCTAACTTACCTCTTACCTCTTCTAGCCTGGTTTATATCTGTCACTCTCCTACCTACGCAATCCTCAGTTGACCTAACTTGCCCTGCATCAAAATTGTTCAACACTTACACAAAACATTGCAAAAACGTAATCTTTTACGAGACCAACGATCTCGTACAATCTCATGATGCACTGACATAAAGACAGAAACTATTACCAACATTCACATGACACGATGTTTCCCACAATCTACAGGATGATTGATGCGCTGTCAAATAGCGCGTATTTACGTCTAATAAATAAATGTGGATTATACAATATGCGCTGGAGGTCTCAAGTTTGTTATTGTTTTTGCTGGTGCTATTATGGCAGCGGTTGTGGGAAGTGAGGGTAGGAAGGCAATTGGCGCCTGCACTGCTTTTGTCAAAAGTCGGGTCGGGTGTTTGTGTATGTGTGGTTATTTTTTTGTACACGCATCATTGTTAAGAGCCAATTTAGAGATTGAGTAGGAGATAATATTTTTCGAAGCATTTTGCACTCAATTATTGTTTTTGAGATTAAAACTGATGTAGAAATTGAGAAAAGAGAAGATAACAAAGCGATAAAAGACAATGTAATTTAAGATGATGGATACTGAAAAACAATTCCAAGTTAGTATCATTATAATAGCGCAACTATTCATCTTCCATAACATCTGCCGTTTTATAATAGTCGCTACTTCTACACTCTTAAGTGATTTCACAAAAAAGTTTACAGCTCCACATTATTGCCGGTTACCTGCTGAATATCAAATATCCGGCCATCTAATTGATTCCGCAGACATTAGTACCGCTTCATTTAACATCGCGGATCTCTTTGTTCATTACACTAAGTGCTTGTTAATCTAGTACTTGTACACATTTTTGTTATGCTTCAGAATTATGTAAATAAGATTAGTGTTAGAAAATGTTCACTCATTTAGTTCGTGTTTCCTGTTTGGTTTTGTTTCTAGTATGCTCTTGTCTAATTTCACAATGACAACCGTTTGTTCTTGTCTGATTTAAAAGTAGCATCCTCTTTAGCTCTTTTTAAAAAGCCTTTACCTCAATAGATTAAAATCTCTCCTTGCATAGAATTTTACTAATCGCCGTACTAAAGACTTTCATTGTTTACTGGTCATACATCGATCGTTACAGTTGCGTGAGTTTGCGCAACTCCGATCATATTGCACGCGATTTGCATACAATGGGCGCGATAAGCGATGCTCCGAAGTTTGGCCGAAATAGTGGTCCACTAGAGAAGGGTGTTATTTGAAATTATGAGATAATCTGTAATTGGCTATTTTGCGATTATAGTTATACATGATTAGCGTGATACGATCAGTTTCAGAGCTATATTCTGTGAACATAATCGGGTATTTCCTATGCATAGTTTTTATCATTAGCTTTAAAAACCATACTACTTTCAGTGGTAGTACATCTTTATAAATCTAGTATTTACTTATAAGCTGAGAGTTAATTAAAATTAAAGTTTTTAAATTAGTCACTATACCACAAATCTTCTTTATCACCTTACAACACAATTAATGTAACCATTCCGTCGTTACACTTACTAGTTAATTAATTGGTACTTCAAAAGGCAACCTCATGGGAGAGCCCCAGATCGAGTCACTTACGATTCACACAGAAAAGAAAATTACAAAAGGTTTACTTCTTAAGGCGTGAAATTGTTTAAGATTGTGAATTCAGGATTGCTTGAACTTGTACCTAGCAGTTTAGATTGTTCATGATGACGACTTATCTCTCGTAAATGACATTCACACTAAACATATAGACGTTACTCGTGGGTATACCGAAGTCCTGCAGTAGAAATCAAGAACCCTACTTGTTCCAGTAACAAAAACTTTCTTAGGAGTGGTCCTACTGTATGAACATCAAAACTTTCCTCTACCATTAATCTTGTTTCCAAACATCGGTTTAATGGAGTGTGTAGTTGCATGTACGGGAGTGGTTGCATTCAGATGAGTTGGGCAACACACGACCAACAATGGACCGGGGGCTGGCGATACGGTCGGTGCGTACGATAGTTACGGTGGCTGCTAGCTTTGTGGATCACTTCTAGTGATGAAACGGATGACGAACCAAGGATATGTTTGAAAGAAACAAAAGCTTGGCTTTGTGAAGAACATGATAAGGCAGATTTTGCAGAAGTGATCTGCCTAATGGTTGATCTTTGGTAACTGTATGAAGCTTCTGGTGTGTGATTAGATTCATCTTTCCATGGTAAAAATAGAGTCTCTTCTGAAGTCGTTCGCTTATATATTTTAAACTACTCAATGGATTTTAATGCAATTTGTGGCAATAGATAGAACAATAGATTATAATATACGTATCTGAAAAATTACCGGAGCAAAGCCGGGAACGAGCAGCTAGTTATTTATAATTTGAAAAAGAATAAGCTTGTAGGTAACACCCATTTTGCAATTATCCAGTAGACCAAATGCAGGGTGTATTTGGTCTCTCTTATAATTAAGTAATGGATCTTACTAATAATTAACTAAATATTTCAAGAGGCAGATTAACTACCACAGAATCAAACTCTGCAATGTGTGCCATGTTTCGTTTCAGATCATAATTTGTATCAACTAGTCTCGTGTGTGTCACGCCAGTGGTGATGATAATGACATTAAATTGCTTATTTCGCAGAAAAATTCACATTTTAATGTTAGTAGGGCATCCAAAGTTTCAGTTGTTTTTTGTCGTCGTTATTATCTACGTTGACATCTATATTATTATTTTTGTCCTCAGGCCTATTATCTGCGTTGACGTTCATATATTTTTTATGTCCTCAGGCCAATTGAAAATTTCGGATTATTATTTTAACTAATGTCTCCAGTTATAATTTCTATTCGCCTCTCGTGTATAGGGTTGAGGGATCGTTGTTTAATCCATAAGCGGTTTGATTTGTATGATTTTTCTACTCCAAATTAAGATTACTTCAAAAATTTATAATATTAATCATCGTTTGGGTTTTTGTTCCAATAAAACTAATAGCACATTTTCCTTTGTTACAGTTGGTGGTGAACTTGGCGCTGGTGATCTACCATGCGCTGGACTACACGCATTCAGAGGACGAGGAGAGGCTCATCTCGCCAGACCTCGAGGGTCTCATCACGGAGATGACGGCGTGTGATACTGCAGGTAAGAGGAATTGAGATAAGGAATTTATTTAGAGACCCTAAGGTGATGTAGTCAGATCTTGGAATTGATTATAATTCTGTAAAACATTCTAACCATAGCCATTTCACAAAAATATCAATTGAAATATTGGCCAACACAAATACACACTAGATAATTGATATTGCGAGAAAAGAGGTAAAAATACAAAAGATACATATGTATATTTATTATAATATAAAGCTACGCTATTTCTGACAAATCGTGGGCTAAAGTTGTTATTTAACTAGCTGTTCCTCGCGGTTTCACCCGCGATACGTTAGGTTTTTGGTTACTGTGCACCGCTCCAGTGGGACATAGCTGTGACATTATATACTAGAAAAAATTTAGTATTGGATCATGAGGTCCAGATAACGTTGGTTTCAATCAGTAGTAGGGAAACAGTAGCACTAATAATGTCTTCAATGCGTTGTATGTTTTTATAGGGAAAATATTGACAGCTGATTTTACCCTCTACATACAAACTTACAAATTTTAACTCTTTATAATATTAGTATAAATGATATCTGTCTCGTCATTTCATTCATATCCGTCTGTAATTCTGTCATTGACATCTGTCGATGTGATAAAGCTATGAAGTGAAAAAGATACTTTTTGCTTAGCACTCAGTGTGCGTTGTTGAGTTTTTCTTTTTCTTTGACTGGAAGTATCTTATGTGTAATAAAACTGCAATGAGCAAATTAATTATCTATTGCTGTTATATTCAGGTTTAGTAAGATCATTATCTCTAGAGGCTACACTAGTCTGTGGCATATTTCGTAAGTACCTTGTTTCGGTTGCACCCGGAACACTGGGACCTCTAACAATCTCTTAGCAATCCTCTGTCTCAACAGCCCCATTACGCCCAATTACCTATCAGTCATTTTCTGACCACACTCAATTACATTACCGCAACATTATCCATTTGCTACCAATAAATAGTTTTCTTGTTAGATCTATCTTCTCAGGTGTAATTTTTGTTAGGCTATAAATACGATCACGTGTTGAGAATCATCCTTAATTCATGAGCACAATTCTAGAAACTTTTAGAAACAGTCATTTCATTTTAATCTCAACCTGATAGAACGACTTCTTAAGATAAATTTTGCAAAACTTTATACCAATTACACAATACAATTCTTATATCCTTGAAATAAAGTTAAAGTCAGCCCGAGAGAATATCTGTCAAAAATTTTAAATTAATTCAGATACTTCCACCAACTTCAAAAACTTTTACTGTTTAGTGGCATTATCTGATAAGCCTTTGACATTGATTGTCTCCAAGCCAAGATTGCTAGACTCTTGATTCTGAACATTTTTACTAACACAAACTGTCCTTCAAATTCTTCACTCATATTAAGCAATTGCTAACAAGTACCATCATTCTATTTGCTCATTTACTTATAACATTTCATCTCACTTAACACTAGTATTGGTCCTGTACTGGGAACTTTCACCCTGTTGACCTTTACTGCGTCGCGTGAAGTACCTGATGATCTCTAACGACACTTCAACGACGATGATCACATTTGCATAATTTATTACGTCGTACTGTTTGCTGATCTTGTCAGTGGCAACTAAATTTTGTTAGGCTTAAAGATTAATTAAGTCTAATCTAATATACACAGTAAATGTGATGTAACCTTACACGAAGAATTCTGTTCATATCGTACAACTTGGGGCGACATCTATCGCACGACATGTGAATTAAAACTGTTTCCTACATCGCGCAAGCAACATCATTATGGTCGGGGGATCTTCCCTTTTCGAAAAGTTCCTCTTGTGAAAATTTTTCCTCACTAGTAACTTGATCTTCAGATATTAACCACATCAAGTAGTTCCTCTGATTTTTCCCTCACGGTTCATACTTTAAAAATAATATTACCGTATGTAGTAAAATGTTAAAAGGGTCTCTATTAAGGGTCATTGAACTTTAAATAGGCATCACTTTGATCCTATCCCCATAACCTTACCGTCAATATTCATCGATGCGAATGATTCCAAAATATAAATTGGTCTCTTTGCCATGAAAATAGAAATATTATACGCATGATTCTTTAACATCTTCAATTCGATTTTAATAAACGTTACAGTTTTCTTCTTCTATGATTGAAAAGTTCCCGCTGAGATATTATTATGGAAGTGCGTGCGTACTACGTTGGCCCAAGATCCAGTTCCGTTATATTGGCCAAATGTTGTTCGACCAGCACCATTGTTTTATCATATCTAATGACCATGTGAATTTGGATAGTCATGATTGATGTTTGCGCGTTTTGCCCTTCCATTTCTCCCTTGAATGGTTTTTGCGGAATGTGGCCTTGATTTGTGTGAGTGCTGACTATGTCAGTTTATTATACTTTTCCTTTTTGTATCTGATTTGGACTCGCGTGATTTTCACTTTTATAAGATGAGATAACATAGCTAGCAAGCCTTCATTAAAATATCAAAACGTATTAGAAGTTTGGATAATCCAAACGTAGAGTAAAAAACTACTGAGCACCAATAAAAAGCCTTTGGTATTCAACATTCATGACAAAGTTCCAGCAAACGAGCAACAAAGTTTGGGATCAAGCGAGCTTTATCATGTATTTGGCTAAGTCAATATGGTTTTATCCATTTTGCAATAAAAAAGCCTGACAATTTAAGCTTTATTTTTTTTGTATAAAGAGATACATATTGCGCTAGCTTTTGAGTGAGACATAACTGTTAAAATAAAGTAGTTAAGGCTCTCGATCTCTTTTCGAGTAAAAAATTTCAACTAGTTTCCCTTAGTGCTTAATTTTAACAGTCATTATTCTTTCTGACCCTTCTTATATTTTCAAAAGAAACTTTTCACTTACACCATACCTTTCCAGATCAGATCTTCGTCAGACCATAAACACGACTATCAACAGTCATCTTTCAAATACCGTCATTTACTTACACACACTTGCAATTAGCTGTTCAACAAAGCGCCATTAAACGGCTCTTGCCATAGAATCACGAGTTGCTATGGGAATAGCTCCATTGGTACCAGCCATCATAGTATGGGAACTTCTTCAGTACCTGATATTAATATTGCCATGTTATTGTTCACATCGAGGTCAGGTTTAATTAACTTTTTGTTTGTCATTTACAACGTGCGTGTATCTCTGGAATGTTGATGCTTTATTGAAGGTCCGTTAGCCAATGTCTTTGACTATGTCGTGCTTTGGTCTGAAGTTCGATTTGACAATAGAATATTTTGTAAGAGTTGGAAATCACTAATGGAATTAAGGCTAGACATATGAGTCTCAGAAATCTACACACTAAACCACAACGAAGTGACGTTGGATCATCACGCACATACTGTCGGATATAATTATTTAGTAAAAAAAAATGCATTTCCTATTAGTCTGGTCAGCCAACTGGCTTTACATTATTACGAGCAATATTATAAATATCACTAATTATGTGTTTTCCATTATACTTAGGTCCATAAAGGCACTGTTACTGATAATGTCATTTTTTGTTATTTTTTTTTGGTATTATTTGTCCTGTTTGTGTGCAATAAAGATTTATTAACTGTATAAAGTATTTAAAAGTTTAAATCAGTCCAAATTAAATGGACTGATTTAAACTTTTGAATGCGGTTTTCACGCAGTAAGCACACAGTAATAAAATAAGTGCTTTACGTGATCAATAAGAGAACTACTGTCCAATGACACAATAGTTTCTTTAATTTCTTTTATTACTATGTTCTCATTGCATTCCAGTCCACCAACGGTGTTACTTCCGCCCATTCTCAATGTTGGTTTATCTAAATTGTATCCGCCGAAATACTGACACTGTTCACAAGTAATTAGATAAAAGTTTATTTAAATAATTCCCTTTTACTTGTTCTTGGTAAGTGGTGTTAAGTTTTTGTGAGCATTTCTTTTTGGGGCAAGATAAAACTGTTCAAGGATTAAGATAGTAATCGTTTTAGTTCGAGTTGAGAAGTTTTGATAAAGATCTTGTCTTAGTTTTAAGGATGGTACTGAAGTGTATTCGCGCCATCTTTTTGCTAACAGCGAAATTCAATTTCTAAACCAAGTGTCTTGACTTAAAACAATCTTGTTCTTATATTTACAATGTACATCATGATATCCAATCATTTCTTGGTGGTTCACACGCCTTATTTCATTAGCATACGCAGATATGATCGTGTTGTACAAGATTGGGTATTAATTCTCACTTTCTATAGGATCGTCGTGTCCACCTTATGCATGCTTCTATCTCAGCGAGACAGGCTGTCTACACGATGACATTTGGGCCGCACCACGACTGTGTTATCAGGGACCTTTGCTCTCGCACCGGCTCGGTCGCCTCCCATCGCGTTTAGTTCACAGTGCTATGATACAATTTGTTCCGGTTGTCTTTCACCTCCCTTTCCAACTCTCACGGACCCACTCAATCTAAATTAACTTGTCATATTTTCTGCTTTTCCCTCGCGAAGGCAGTTTTTGCGCCAACATTGAGCCGACGCAGTCTCAATTCATAATCGAGTTGTAATTTCTCCGACTACATATTTACAGCTTCCTGCAGCGTTTCCTATATGTATAGGCAAAGATGAATTTATTGCCTTTTAATAGCTCACGCAGGAAAGTGTACCGTTTCGTATCGCCCATAATTTTATGCCAATCAAATTGTAAACACCTGGCTAGAGTTGCAATGTCAACAGTTTGTTGTTTATGAATAAGAAAATCGTGCTTTGAAACAACGCAGAGTGGATAATTGTGAGTAGCTTAGAGAGAATGTACACACTTGCGTCGATCGTAATCGAGAATCAATCGTGTTGTATCGAGCGCTGGGATGTTCGATACAACAGGGCCATCATAAATCTTACAAATGATTTTGATCATGAAGTTCACGGCCGTCTGTTTTTGATGTGTAACTGTTTATTTTGTTACAAGTGGGCGAACGAATGGAATCGCATCGAAAGTATCGATCTGATCGAGAGATGCGAGATGTACTAAATACCGGTCAGTGGGTCACATTGGACAGGTGAATAAGTTGAGAACACAATGGATGATGTGACTGTTGGGCTTATTGTTCGGAAACATCCAACAATTTATAGCAGAGGAATGTTTGGACGATGACATTATCTTTATTGATCGGACGGGATCGACGCTGCCTGCACTAATTCGAGGTCGTCGTGTTTAGACGCAGTTTCTTCTTATCAATATTTTTGAACACTTTCCTTTTAAGTATTCCGAGCAGATACAATGCTCTGCTTTATCGTTTCATCGCCTCGATAACATTGACTGACTATAACACGGACTTTTATTATTTTTGAATAAAGAATTGTGTCCGACTGAAATACTTAAAAACGGAACAGCAGACAAATTAAGAAACGCAAGTCTATAAAGAGACAAGTAAAGATTCGAACAAAATAAATATTTAAAGCATTATGATGAGTGAGTTGACCAAAGCGCAACCCTAATAGCGGAACAGTACGTCACCACAATACCACCACAAGGCCGCCACAAAAACTCGGCGAGAAAGAAAGTTTCATTTATCTTTATCTTTTATGTTATGCAGATCTAGGGAACAATGTTCACGTTTTTCTCACGGCTTCGGCAGTTTTGTATGGCATGATTCTTTTATGAACGTAAAAGGTTAACGCTATTTTTAGTAATAATTTGATGATTTTACGGATTTGAAGATGCGCTTTTTGAATTATAAGTTTATAACTGTATTATTTTATGCCGATGATATTTTAAAATTATTACAAAAAGAAATAGAGCAAAAGGTTCTTTTTGATAATGCTTCTTATAATAATTTATATTTCTATACTTTTATATTAATAGGGATAACATGTTTAAATATAGCCTTTAACTTATAACTTTTGTTTTCATCCTGCCTGTAATTGTGTAGTGGTAACTGTAGTAATTCAATGGTCACATTATTCTACGTAATTTATTACATCCCTTTTCATTCTTAGAGTTCTGTAGTCACTGCTGACCTCTGAGACCTATCTAGTATTAACATCTCTGGAATGTTATCTCATCCAGCTTTCTAGAACCAAGCTCTATTCATTTCTAAAGAAATTGTACCAATTTGTTCAAGCATACTGTCTTGTAAAACAATATGAATGAGAAAACAATGTATGAAATGAAATTACCGTATTCTTAGACGATTGTAACCATTCTTCAAATCCGGAACTATTGGACAGGCATACATAATACCGTAGCATATGTAATAGGCAGTTTTGCATCAGCAACGGTTACATTACTCATACAAGAATGATGCTCACTCCAAGTTTGTTTGAACGAGATAAAATTTTGACGATTTCGCGGTACATTCTACACGGTCCGTTATTTTATTTGCTTGAACATGAAAGCAACGTTTCATTTTAAACTTTATGGTTTTAAGATGAAAGCTTTAAATCGTTTAGTCAGTTAGCAACAAACAACTATGTTTGTTAGATAAAATGTGAAGTTGTAGATAATTTGATTACTCACCGTATAAGATGGGTAATCTAAGTTTAATGTGATCACCTTTTAGTTTAGAAACGAGAGGTTGATTGTGTATCTGTGTGTTTGTGTTGCCTATTTTTGTTTGCGATTGGAGTTTACTAGAGAGTTTGGAAATGTATAGCTGCGAAAACTTCGTTGAAAAGTCCCGTTTTTCTTCGTCCATCTCGACGGAATAGTCGTTAAAAACTTTGTGTTTTGTTTAAGTTTGAAAACACTAACTTTTGTTGGACTCGTGTAATGTACTGGAACTTTCATGACATGAATTAACAATTTTACGCTCGACATTATCATTTGACGAGCTAAAACTTTGTTGCTATGATCTTCAACTACTTGGATTGCAACAAAATATCAAGCACTTTTTACTAGGTGAAATTAGTAGCTCGTTCGTAACAGTAGGTTTCTATGAAGACTAAAGACACCTTAGATACCCTATAGCTTTACGCTGCCTGTACATAGGAGCAGAGCAATGAGCGAGTTAAAAATCCATCTATAGAATCTCGTGCGCGGGGATTCTGTGCAATTCTAATGATGGATTTTTGACTAGTCTCTCTCGCTGCCTCGCTCCGTTCCTGTGAACATGCGGCCTTATCCTCTGCCTCTCTCATTCTTTTGTTGTCAGTCCTCATGCCAATAGCGCGCCGTGTGGTCAATATTAGTTTAGCTCAACAGTTATTTTACGCTTTGGCAAAACCTTCAACACACTAAGACACTTCTTCTATAGCTTTTAACTTTTTAATATTATATATTTTCTAAATTTGTTTACTGACAGTCTTAACTCTTCATATTCAGATCTTTGTGAGAGTCAGGCTTTTTGGCTTGTATGAAGGCTACGTTACTGCATCATACAGCAGTTGTTCTGTAAGTACCACCTCTATGGTTACCAAGCAAAAACACAACATTCTTCATACTTTATGGTAATTAAGTAAAACCATTTCCCTTATTTGCGTTCCTATGACTACAAAGTAATATAAAATTACTGCTTTTCCTTACAAATTGATTGTGCTATAAACTGGCGTATTGACCCATAATGTGAGCGCCTTCCACGGCTAGTGCTAACGCTTTATTTGAAAATAATGTTCCGTAGTTAACATTGAGGACAATTTTGTTGTGGGACTATTGGTTAGATGTGGTTTTGCTTGGGCATCACCATGCGGTTTTAAGTGAGAAACAATTCTCGGTTATTGAAATTTTTTTTTTGATACTGAATTCAATGTTATCTTATAACGACATAATGATTGATTATTAGGATATAAATGGAAAAGTGTGCGTGTGTGTCTGTTTGTCCGTCTTTCACGGCAAAACGGAGCGATGAATTGACGTGATTTTTTAAGTGAAGATAGTTGAAGAGATAGAGAGTGACATAGGTTGCTTTTTGTATCTTTCTAACGCGTGCGAAGCCGCGGGCGATACCTCTGGTCCTAGAGGCATGATACTTAGAGGGTGTTCTTTGTGAAGAGTAGGTAGCCACTAAGGATTTTTAAAAATTTTACCCCTAAAAGAATAAAATAGTGGCGGGATAATTATTAAGGGGGAATCTGATAGAAGTGGATTCGGTTTTTAATCCTTCGAACACACGTAATTTGAGACAAAATAAAAAGACAATAGCAGCCCGACAGCCAGCTGTCGCTTGGTCGTTGAAAGGTTAAATCATATGATTAGTCTAAGGCCAATATAATTCTTCAGTAACCATACCAGTCTCTATTTTACAAAGCACTTGTTAAGTTAGGTTTACATCTAATAATTTCTAGATCTTATTAATTTTATCGATCAAAAGTGTTCTTTTGATAACTTCAGTGCTAGTAGTATTATATTTCACAGCACCGATTACAATGTTCCCATTTCAGATCGAACAGTATTATCTTTACATATCCCTATAGAAACTCCATACATTGCTGTGTAAGCAGTTTATAATTAGAACGTCAATAGTTAATTGATTGCAAGCGGAACCGAAACCCCATTCTCACATCACCATGGAGCTAGCGTAACATTTAATCTATTTTCTCATAAATCACGTGTATATTAGCACAATAGATGGTTTTACGGTGCAACACCATCGATCATTATATGGTACGGGCGATAGCTGTCCGTATAATCGATCTCCGCCCATCCTGTGTTGCTATCTTTCTTCGGTGTAGCAGTTTGGTGTCCAGAATTTTGTGTCGTCCTTTCTTTGGCCTTGATTGTCAAAACAATGGCTTGTTTGTTTTTGATAGCTAAATTATCTAAAACTGCAATCTATTATTTGTTTTTTTTAGGATATTGAAGATAATGTTTTTGATTTACTATGTTGTGAGTTATCCTTTGTTTGAGAGTAAAAGTAATATTTAATTTCACTCGTTGCATTCAGTTATATTGTTCTATAAATACTACCACATTTTCAATGTTCTTTTTCCTTCAGTTCATTTTCTAAAGCTTTCCCTGTAGTGTTTTCCTATTTTCAATACTGCACTATTATTTCCTTTTTACTCAGAATTGCGAAAATAGCAACAGTTGACAGAGATTTATGAAAAAATACATAATATTTTAAATGAGTTTTGTGGGATTACTTTCTCCTCGTTTTTATCAATGTTCGCTTCAAAGAACGTCTTACTACCTTTATCGGTATTATCTTTGTTACAACGAAATTCTATTTGAATGGATGGAATAAAGTATTTTTCCTTATCTTTTACATTTTCTATAAACCTTTTCACCTGGACACCTGGACAAACCCACAGATTTACTCATACCTTTTCCCTTCCAAAGCTTAGCCGTGTCCTTTGTGTCCGAGTGTCTATATTTTCTTCGTCGGCTATCAGCTTCGCACTAGCAGATATAATGGTTCTATTTGTCCATTTTGAGCACAGCATTGTGCCTATGTTCAATGTTATCGCGCTGTATGTATTATTTATAAGCAGGATTAGGAAGTGTTTAGGCTTTCTGAGCTTCTGTGAAAGTTTGGTTTCAGTTTGTTTGGATCTAGAGATCAGGCCTTATTACGGCTAATACGAGGCGCTTAAATTGATTTACTGTTATTTAGTGAATTGTAGTGTTTGTGATTTCTACCATAAATTAAGATGAATTCTGAAGATGAAAGGAATATGAGTAATCAAAGAGAGATCGACGTCGCGTTGTAATTCATAAAATACATTAATGCTCTTTGTTGATACTACTGTTAAAACGAGGATGATCGACAGGCTATTTATAACCAAGAAAAGGCGTTTTCTCGTACTATTGAAACTAAACATTTTTGATGCGCTTTCTCTAGTTATTTGGACCTATAACATTAGCATACTCGTAAATACTTCAAGTGATGTTCGTTTTACTCGCTTAACCTAACAGTGACTAACTAAATTGTACTATTAAATAATAACATAAAAGATCGCAAGTCTGCGCTAGGCCCATCGTAAAGTTGAAGTGCGTCCCGTTTCGATTTGCGAATTTATGGTGTGTCTGTCGCAGACACCGTTATTATGTTTAGGAAGTACACACACTGTAATTTTCTCTTTCAGCTGCCTTGTCACTTGTTCTAGGAAACTTGGATAAAATAAACAATTGGAATCAACATAATATCATAGAAATGGTTAATTCTAACATTTTCAACAATTGGAACTGTGAACAGTGGCGTGTCTAGGGCAAAACTTGTACAAGCTCAACAGATATTTAAAATATAGAAAAGCTCTATAGACGCTTAGATACTTTCCCGATAGACATGACGTTTTAATATAATGATTTTGTTATAATAGTTTATTGATAGGGTCATTTTAAGAGGATGCATTTGTTTTGTCTGAAGGGCACGGTACTGCTGGAATAAAAAGGAATATCTTTCAATAGTTTTTCCTAATTCATACGTTATTATAGTGCGAAGGAAAACGCCTACGGGGTTGCGGAATGGTTCTAATCGTTACCAGGGCCCCGGAACATAAAGGTGGGTTTTAGTTAGTAAAAGTCTGACACTAGGGCGGGAGAAGTCATTTGATTCTTTATTTATATTAAAGGAGACACGACCAGGTAATAGATCACTTTACCAGCTCCTGGATTTCCCAGGAAATGATATAATTATTCGGAATATCATCGAGATGATTTTAATAAAAATATTTGTTCTATTAAAGTGGCAAAAGACGATACAGAAGTTTGATCGTAGCATGCGGGTAACAGAAACAAATGAAATAAAATCTTAAGTGTAGACAACACCTAATGAAAAACCAAAGGAATAAACATTGGAGGCATGAGGTTGCATATATTCTTCTCTATTTAATTGCATCCTAGTATCTCTTTACGTGTCGATCATAATTTCAGCAAGAAATATTCGAAATACTGAATTTCACACACTGGTGTACATCCTGGTAATATAAAATAATAATGCCATTAAACACATAACCTGCTAAGTTAACCTCCTATGTTAATTAACATATACAACATAATTTAATAATGCTGCTTCACAACAAATGACCATATTATTGGATTAACATGCCTATGAACAAAATAAGTAAAAGCAATTCATATAGATTTCCTTTCGGTCATAGAATGTATTGTGATGACGAAAGAAATACTATAAATTGTGCAAAACCCAAAAAGTAGGTGCTCAAACGGGAATACCCCGAAAGGCCAATTGTTTTGGGACTTCGTTTCGCAAACCATTTGACCAGAACAAAAGGCAATAAGGCGCACCAATTCTAATATAATAGTACTCTTTATTTGCAAAGGATTTCTTTTATTTGAAATCCAATATTTCATTGTAGGGAAGGACTTTCTCGATCGAACATAATATATTATGGTCTTTCATTGAAATTTACTGAAAATTTGGTAAAAATCGATGCCATGATGGCCCAATAATAATAACCGCATCTTTTACTATTATATGACTTGCTCATTCAATAAAAAATATCTTCATTTCATTGGTGAAGAAAAAACACCGTGAGGAAACCAGGGGGCGTACCACCAGCCCTTATTAGCAGTATTACTTTGATATTACTTTCAGTGGGAAAGAGACGGGTTAGACACGTTGTCTAGCGCCGTCTCTTTCCCACTGAACGTAATATCAAAGTAACAGCTAGACAGACAACGTGTCTAACGCTGTCACTTGCACACTCCTGAACAGGAATTAAACAATCTTACTTTAAACGTCATGGTAAGGGGGCTGGACTTGTAATACCGTTCATTGTGAACAAGCGTCGTGATCAGTCTTTCTCTGTATGAGAGGAGTCCTTTGACCTGCAGTGAAACAGTACCTAATAGCTGTTATATATCTATATAATATATAGAACGGTAGGCTGTAAAGGCTGGTTGATATTTCAACGCACAGCCCAAACTGCTGGTCATGAAAACGACGAAGCCGCGGGCGAAAGCTAGCTCTATTTATATAATGAGAAAAAACATACATTTGGGAAAAATATGTTAATTTTCCCATGATTTAACCTCTGACAAACCCATAATTGTTTTCTTGGGAATAACAGAACAAGCCAAGTTAAAATCCAGGCTTCGACCAATTACAGTCCTTATATTGCTTCGAATTCTGCCGGTGACCCCAACTGCAGGTTTGAACCCATGTTCGGCGGTGAAAGTTGAGTCTCAATATTATGAATTGTTATTATTAGTCCCTTGGTATGACTGACTTTATCGAGGAACTTATTGATTTAAAAGGTTAAGATTTTGAGCTCTATGTCAATATTTAAAAACAAAAGGTTTAATTGTATCCCTGCACTTCTATTTCAAAAGAGCTCCACAGACAATGGTCTTGGTTTGTGACCAGTATAGTATCGACTATTCAGGAGACTACCTTTGATTTAATCTCAGAATAGTCGGCTAGGAATAACTGACCATATATATAGTTCACTTAAAACAAGCAGCATACAATAGTGACGTGTAAAAGATATACCTACAGTTAATAAATATATAAAATAAACACCATTTTATAACGTTTTCTGTTTTAATTATTCCATAATTACAAACCTTTAGAACAGCAAATTATTCTCAAAGGATTTCACAAAGAGCGACATTATTTCAAAGTCTTAGACTAAACTTCTTCGACATATTTTCCGTTTCAATGTAAGCCAAGTAATTTAAAACTTTTGGAGCATTACCGTGGGAGTCAACATCATCAGCGTGTTTTGTCACTTGAAAGCTTGCAAATCTATAAAGTTTCTACCCACCATAAGGTTATCTAACCAACGGGAGCGTAAAAGGAAAATTGAATCGGTGCAGTTTCCTCTGAAACTGGTTGCTATTCATCATGGTTGTGACCTGCCGTGTTATTTCCGTCTTCTTACTTTGCATAATGTACGTATTCTAAAGTTCAAGGATATTATGTAAGGGTTTCAAATGCACTCATGGCACCCATCTTAAGTGTATATTATGATGAGCATGATGGGCCTTGTTTCGAAAGCGTCGTTTGAATTTCATTGCTACAAAGTTGTTGCCATTTCGCTGGTGTGACTTAAACAAATTGAAGTAGCAATAAGTAGAGCAGATGTTTATAGCCCCAGTGTTTAATAGCACTAACTTTCTCGACTATTACTTAACTAGATCACAGTACTAAAGCACTTCGATTACAGGATAGGTGCTTACATATTAAATCAAAAAGATACACACATTTACTATACGCCAGGGGGAAAATAAACTGCCGCTGCGTTTGAAACATAGTGCCTTCAAGATAAGCCGCCACACGCAGCCCTGAGAAACAAGGCTTATCTGCAACAAAACGCACAAACCGTTAGCAGGCTGTATCTCCCACGATACACGCAAGTTTGTCGATTACAACAAACTATTACATGGAAACTATTACATGTTGATGTTTCCGACTGCTAACTGCTTTTTGTTTGCCGTTCGTTTAATTCATTTCTGTTCTCAGTAAAACGTTTGTTATTTCGACTGTGACAATGTCAAGTGGGAAAACTACTTTTAGTTTGCTAAGACTCAAACAGCCGCTCAAAGTAAGTCGTGCTCAACAATGAAAGCACACTTGATTGGAGTGATGTGGATCCTTTCAATAAACTAGGAAATAGAAGATGAATGAACGCCAATCATCTTATCCAGTAGCTTGTGAAATTGCAAATAAATTCACACATACTCATAATACCAACGTACTAGGAATTCATAACATGAGACAGTAATAAGCTCATGCTCACTATGTCGTCATAATTGGCGCCGAGCTCTCTCGAGCGAATAAATCTACGCATAGTTATCCAAGCTACTAGACGTCTGACGCTTGCGTAACGAATTCGCGTCTATTTATTACTATTAGCTCACTCTGACTCATGACACCCTGGTATTAGCATGTCGTCTTTGTGAATTCGACTTAATAGCGTCATAATTTGTGCATTGTTGACGTGTTGGTAGATAGAGATGGATTTGACAGGTCAGGCAGTAGGCAGATTGTTGTGGTTAACCTTGATGTTATCGAAAATGATTTTTAATAATTCAATGTGAGTTTGAATAACATTCACTTTGCGCGAATTGATTTGTGCGAAAGTCACTGGCAATTAATTTCACTACATAGCCTTGGGGAAATCCTTTCCTTGGTCCCCCGTCGTTTGCTCACGTTTATGAGCCATCCTAGCATAAAATATGAGCTATAAACAAAGGAATATGTTATAACAGATTCTAGAGGAGCTATAACGTTTGTCATTTACAACGTTAATTCGACTGTAAGTTGCAGAAAGCGTTACTTATAGTACCATAACTTTGTTGATTACTTTATTATGCCATATATTAGTTTCTGTTATATTGAATTCTGTTACGTAAAATTTCTCCGCTCTTATTAGCATAGGCTTAGCTTTTAGCGCTAGTGTTCGGCAGAAATTATTGTGTTATAAAGTAGTTTGAAAGTGTTTATTAATGGCGAATAAGGAAGTCGATGCCGTTTTCTGTTAGGAATGTTTGCGGTAATGTTAGGAAGTGAATGGCTGAATATGTTTAAAATAAGACAGATACTGAAGACGTGGCTATTTTTTACATTACGAATGAAGGATGAGATATTTTTATCTCTATTGCACATTTATTGTTGTTGAGAAATATTAATGAAAATTTATGGGGCTTGTCATGTCTAGTAAATTTTAGGTGGGCAGTATGTTAAGGTTTGACAGATGATCTCAAACTCTCCTTAACGATTTTTTCTCCAATAAATCCAATTCATCATTTGTTCCGTAACTATGCAATATGCCCCAGCCTATAGTTAAGATTTCAAGATTTACCTCATCTTCGCTTCTGGTTTGTACACATCTCTAACAGCATAGGTTAGTTGTGTGTAATTTGACTCCTTGCCGCCTTGTTAACGAAATCTTTAATAATAAATTGTAAGCTAACAAAGCTATCAGTTGATATCTTTGTCGACTTCAAAATTATGTTTGTGTTTTTTTTTAAAGCTCTCAGTTTCGACGAAGAAAATAAACGAAATTTCGTCCTGACGAATGGTGCCTATAAAATACATCCATCAAGTTATTTGGAAGTCGACCATCGTGATTGCCACTTATGACTTCCCATTGTTTCGTTTATTGCCCATTGAACAAAAAAATATAAAATTTATAACAGCTCTATATATTTCCTGGTTTAGGGGTCTTTCAGATTAAAAATAAGAACATAGTGTTGTGACTAAGGCTAAGCTATGAATATAAATATACTCGTAGAGGGATTGAGAGAGAAAGGAAGACCAAAGAAAAGATTAGGTAATGTAATGATTGAGTAATGATATGAAGGTAAAAGGACTAAATGATACGGCACAACGGTTGGCACTTGGCAGGATTACTTGGAAAATAAATAAGTACGTGTTTTGCCGACTTCAAACAAAATGTGGTAAGAAAATAATCATATACCTGCGTAATTCAAGCCTTTTCACCTTCGTAACCATTATTGTAGTTAAGTAAAGTCTTAAATATAAAGTTGCATTGTTGAATCCATTCGTTAATTATGTTTGATTTTAAATAATTAACACAAAAGAAAGTGATTGTATAATGAGTTTTTAAGGGGTATTGTTGATAATAAATTATGCATAATAATGTGATGGTCAGGGAGCTTTTTAATGTAAATTGAGTGTTTATTAAAAATATAATCCTGCTCTGTATTAAATGTAGTTTCAACCGTGCTAGTTTTACTATTTTGTACTTTGATTTAAACAAAGTGAAAAATTTATCGAAAGTCTATCGAAACCTGGAAAGAAAAACGATTTTTGAAATAAAAGAGTCGGGCTTTAATACATGACAGTAACGTTTAAAAATTGTTTCATAGGTTTTCATAGGTTTTCGGCTTCCAGTGTGAAAACTCCTTTACAAAACATTTGTTACCCAAAGATATGTTTAGTAAAAACGTAGTAAACTGTCGGGAGCCATTGTCTGTGTGATTGATGGTTTCACATCAATTTTGTTACTTTTCGTTATTTGCTTCCATTCTTCGAGAGTTAAAAATTTAATGGTTTAATTTTGGAGTTGCCTTTTTGTGTTGTCATGTCATAATTACTTTACTGATGATTGCTGACCGATTTAAGTTAGTAGCGATTTTAAATTCTTTTTAATTTGCGTTCAACAAACTTCAGTTTTTTTTACACAATCGTGCGTTAAGTAAAAAGTAAAAATATTAAGGGTTTGACCTTTTCAACTTGACCTTTCCGTGTACTATTACTAAAAAAAGATATAGTTAGATATTCTCCGAAAAATATAAAGAGTAGTATGCGTCAAAACTTTTATTAAAAGCTTTCGTTATCCGCCCACGAGTTACTGAATTAAAAATAAAAATTATATTACTTATTTATAAAACTAATCGTGATATCTACTTTATAATAGCACTCAACACGACAGTTAGGGTTGTTACTTTATTCATTAGGTTATAGGCCTGGTCTAAAGGGTCATGATGTCATGACGGTCTACGTCCTACATATCAAATAGGCTCTAATTATACACTTTATTGACATTTCGTACTTATTAAATCAAATCGTGAAATAGCTACGTATTGATATAACGTTTGCTTTCTTTAATAATCATTCTAAATTTTAATGAAATCAATAGTTAAACATAAAATTGTGAACGATAAAGTGTGTGTACCACCTAAGGCTACCAGCTGGTTCTATGTGGCGGAGCTTCAAGCTCATATGTAGCAACTCTAGTAACATCCCATCTACGAGAACCTCATTTCTGAAGACGAACAAAATAATAAAAAAATTGCTATTTTTAAATTAAAGTACCACAGCAATTATTATTGCAATGACGAATATGACAGCCCTACGTAACTGACCGTTGACACATAATCCGCGTCCAATGTCAAGAGTCAAGCGCCTGACCGGTGATTGGTCAGCGGCGGCGCTCAAAGCTCGCAAATATGCGCTTGCGCAACCGAGTTGTAACGCGTTGACGTTCTCGATAATGTCGATTATCGATATCGGGATATTGACAACTCGTGATTTCATTTTGTGTGCAATGCGACCACACGTGGTGACTAGATGGATTAGGTATCTTGATTTTGTTTGAATAGAATTTAATTGAAGCAATCTTGGTGACGATTGTTTGACCAATCGCGCGTCGCAATAGGTCTCTTTACAAAACAGCCGACATGGTGACAGACACAAGTTGGGATATGAATGCGGAAAACTATATCTGTAAATCATACTCCTCATTTCTCATTCCACGATGGTTTAGGAGATTGTGGAGTGTGTACGAGTAAAGACTATAAGTCTTTGTAGCCTGAAACAAATGATTTAGACAATTTGATTCCAAAGAGAGGTGTATGCATTGAGTTATAATGTACTACGTACTAGAGGAGCTATGTCAAACAAAGTATGGCGCGTAATTAGGTGACAGCGGAGCATGCGCAGTGCAAGCGGGTGCCATAGATAACAACAATGCGCGCAGATGCGACATATTTTTGAAGTTGACTTCGACTAGTGGCTTCTTTTATAGTATGTGCATTATGGGTATCGTTATAGAAATAATTATATTTAAAATTAGAAATGTATTACATAAAATTATGTGGAAAATAATAATATTTGTTAAAATAACAAAATAAAAAAAAATTATTAAAAGGGTAGTGAAGGAGTGTAGTGTGGACTAAGTATGATAGAGTATCAAAGTGTCGGTCAGTGTATACGTGGAACTTAGCAGAGGCAAAATTAGTCGGGAAGTCGTGAATTTAGAAGATACATAAGTATTTTCAGTTGCCTCACAATATCTTGTATTATATATAATTAAAACGAATTAAACTGTAAAAAAAATTAATTCCCATGAAATAATATAAGTACTCTTCTTGGCTGTGTGGTGTATTTCTCGTTTTCCTTGAAATGAACGGAACATATTCGTGAATATTCTATTGGCAATCACGTGACTTTGCTGCGATTCTTCTGAATAAATTTAATCCATAAGTCTCTAGTATTAGGACACGGCCGACGAAACCTTAAAAAAAAGATATATATTTAATAATTAAAAAATATTAATATAAGTAATATTAATATTTTTAATTTTTTTCTCATGACTATTAATAACATTTCCTTGTTCGTAATTGTTTAACGTTACCCGACGATAGTGTCCATTCTGCGCATGCAACAAATATTTTACTCTTTGATATTAACATCAACATGGCCGCCGCCGAGGGGACTCGTCATAGTTTCCAATAATAACTACAAATAATAAAATTAGGCATGTTTTAAAGATAATATTTTGAACTTACTGGTAAAAAATCACTCCTTGAATTTTATCGATATTTCTCAAGCTGTTTGAACAGTATCTCAATGCACACGAATGCATATTTTTTTAAAAAACCTTTGCAGTCGAAATCGTCTAGCTGCTGCAAGCGCTCGGCATAGACTAAGTGAGTTAGGGTGCATGCACTCTAACTCGTGTTACAAAAAATTTTGTTGAGGTGACTCCTCTAGTACGAAGTACATTATAACTCAATGGGTGTATGAGAGTTTTCTTATGTAGAGAAAAATAGAAAGAGTAGTAATCTGTCGTTCACTAAAAGATCTCAAACTGACAAAGCTTTGAGTTCGTCACGTCACGAGGAATTTGTTTGTCCTCTGTAAATTCTATAACGAGGTTAATATCAAAAGGGAAACTATTTCCGCATAGTACCTTAGTGAATTCCGCTAACTTTGATGTCAATATTGTCCTTTGAGTTCAAAGGTTTCTGTCAGACAGAATTTGTATTCTATATACTATAGCATGTTTACAGAGAAAATTGTAAAATAACAACGCGAAAATTTGTAAAAATTAGTTGGATGTGTGTAAAAATTAGTGTAAAAATTAGTGATAGTCGTGATGGCCTAGTGGTTAAGGCGCCCGCCTCTCATGCAAGAGGTTGCGGGTTCGAATCCGGGCAAGTACCAATGTGGCTTTTTCAATTCATATGTACTTTCTAAAGTTTATCTTAGACATCACAGACATCGGTGAAGGAAAACATCGTGAGGAAACCTGGACTTGTAGTTAATATAAGACCGAAATCGCCAACCCGTCTTGAGCAAGCGTGGTGATCAATGCTCGTGCCTTCTCTGTATGAGAAGAGGCCTTTGCCCAGCAGTGGGACAGTTATAGGCTGGTATTATTATTATTATTCCATTTATTAAAGGTTATCACATATAAATTACATTTTTAAATATTATTATAAAAAATATAAAACATTTAAAAATATAAAAAATAGTAGCCCACCGGCATCGGGAACAGGGTCCAAGCTACCGGTGGTCAGGGCTCCAGAGAGAGGAACCTCCGGACAATACGCGCCGTGTCCAGGAGTACCGCCTTCTGTATCAGACCCTTGACCCAGCTGCCTAGCGAGAGCCTCCTCAGATGTTGGTCGAGGCTCTTCGCTATTATGCCATTGGCCGTCACGACTATCGGCACAATAACTGCTGAATCCACATCCCACATGTCGACAACCTCGCGAGCCAAGTCAAGATATTTTGTCTGCTTATCTTTCTCAGCCTTCACGAGGTTCTCGTCATGCGGGACAGCAATATCAACAATCACTGTGCGACGTTCTAATCGATCTATCACCACTATGTCAGGCTTGTTAGCAACAACAGTCCTGTCAGTAATGATAGATCGATCCCAGTACAATGTGACATGGTCATTCTCAAGAACTGGGTCGGGCACATACCTGTAGTACGGTACTTCTGATTCCACAAGACTGTATTTCAAAGCAAGTTGCTGATGAATAATCCTGGCTACAAGGTTGTGTCTGTGCAAATAGTCTCCGTTAGCCAGACTAGAACACCCAGAAATAATGTGTCGGATTGATTCCCCGGGACGGTGGCATGCCCGACATATGTCAACCGTGCCGTCCTTCACAATGTATTTCCGGTAGTTGTTCGTCATCATAACTTCGTCCATTATTGCACAGACAAAACCTTCGGTTTCCCCAAAGAGGTCACCGAAACGTAGCCAGGATACGGACGCCAGAAAATCTACATCAGGCCCATGTAGAACCCGATAAAAGCGTCCGTGGAGTTCCTTGCTCTGCCATACCGTCCTGCGGTCATCAGTATTCATTACTATAGGTTTGCGCCAGTTCTCGTTTGCTAAGGAGAGCGGGGTGAGGCCCTTATCTACCGAAACTACATCTCGATGCATCCCCACGTCGGTATTCAGGAAATACTCCCTGAGACTGCATATCTCACGGTTGTGCATGGTCTTGGCGTTTAAAAAGCCTCGACCACCGCACTTCCGCGGGATATACAGTCTCATTACCGATGATCGTGGGTGATGCATGCGATTTGCGGTCAGCAGACGGCGGACCCTTCTATCCAGAGCGTCCAGTTCAGTCTGGGTCCATTTATTATTATTATTAGTTGGATGAATGGTAACTACTGCTATTACTTATCAACGCTCACAGATTTTTGCAAGGATATGTGCTCATTTTTTCGAATACCGCTGAATGGATTTGAATGAAACTTTCAAGTATCATAGTTAGTGTATTATGAGTAGCTCACTCATAAATTATAATGTAATTTATTGAAAAGTTGTCTAATTTATGTACAATTGGAGGATCTATGGAGCCACTCTGGAAGAAGTTAGTTACAGTTAAATGTTCGGTAGTAATATCAAGGAAATATGAGCTTCATTTATTTATAGTGATATCTACTGCTATGATGATAGCATACAATATAAACGTGAGCCCAGCAATCGTATCAAATACTCAAAGGCTTTCTCTCTTCTTCCCAGATGATGACGAGGAATGCAGCGCCCTATCCGAAGGTTCAGAAACCTCGGAGTGCAGCCGTGCTGACACGGATGACGAGGGCATCGAGCGGGACTCTGAGCCCGCGCCCAGGAGGCGGCGCCGGCGCAGGCGGTTCATGCTCAAAGATGTCATTGAGGTAAGGGTTGAAGTTGAAGATCATAGCAAAGACAGTTACTTTTGTACAGGAAATCAGAATTAGAAAACGTTTCTACCAAACATCGATTGAAGTAAAATTGGCGTCTGGGAGAATTTGTATGAAAGATGTCGATAATCAAGGTCTGTGTATGAACTTAATTTAAGACTTCAATCAGATATAAAAGTTCCGTGTCATTCGCCCTAAGTTATTTGAAAGCTCGTCATAACAAGTACCAACAAGCGATAGAAAATGACTTCCATCGCTGCAACTAATAATTGATATTGTGCTTTAACCCTCCAATACCACTCACTCACTGGCCTGAACGATGCAGCATAAACAGTAGCGTTATTGGCGATTGATGATTATAAAAATAAATTAACTGGGGCTCAAATCTGCTATTGCAATCGTGTGTCTATGACAAGTCATTGACCGGATATGTGTCACCTTGACAGTTTGTTTGTAACTTTGACAGTTTTTGTATGGGAAATGTGTAAAAAGTTTCACCTTACACGTCAAAAATCGATCAATGAACCACTATTGCAATAGCAGACTTGAGTTCCAAACGACCAAAAGACTGCTCTTAGATCCATAAATATTCGTCGATCTTAAACGTATCTTCAACATCCATTCCTGAGCATGCTTCTTTTTGAAACGTTCTTAATACGTTTCTTGACCCACATTATAAAGGATTCATTAAATTCTCCTGACAACGCTAACTAATTACTTTGTCTCGAACAATTACCGTGACCCGAGATGGTACTAAGAGGTCTTTAGATCC